>AWUE01019764.1:0-42939 GCA_001974825.2 Corchorus olitorius | reverse complement strand
ACCTCTAAGAGCAGTGAACACAGCCTACGCCACCGACTCGACCACCAAAGGAAACGCAGAGTCCTAACTACCCTGAAAACACAACAAGAATTTGAGGGGGTGAGTACACGAATGTACCCAGTGAGTGAACCACCCTCAAAAGAGGATCCGAGAGGGTGGGGTGCACTCACAACCAAAACAGTTATGAATAAACCAGAGTTATAAAATCAAGTCATAATTCAAAAACAAGTTCATAAAAATAATTTATCATTTTCATCAAACAAATGAGCTGCCAATAAAATCTATCCGGAGTGACCTTGGCCCGAGTCAACCTCCGGAACCGTCAGGGGCATTTTCGTCATCACCAAATAATTAGTAAAAACATCATTTTTCTTATTTTTCCAAACAAGCCCGTTCCCCTGACGTTGGCCTGGGTCCGGTACTGCGTGGTGGCCGCAGCACACCCAGTTTAGCTCCCCCATGCACACGCCGAACCGGTGCAAATATATGGCGTGTCGGGCCTGGAGCGACGAACCATGTGGATCCAAATCAAACCATGGTCCGCCAAGTGAGTTCAACTACTAGCTAGTATAACCACAACCCAAGCCATACGTACTCGCTGGACCGCGCCAGTCCACAAGTCCTCGTATGCTTATCAACAATTCAAAATCATATTCACAGGTAATTCATGCACCCAAAATCATTTAATAAAACCATTTGTAAGTTATATAAATAAAACAGTTCCTCAACGGGGAACCCGTTGAGGACAGCCCACTCACAGTTCAGGGGACTCGTACACCCCCAAAGTCAATCCACTATGAGCCTAGCCGATGTCTCGATCAGTGTCTAAGCCGTCTGATTGAGAAGCACGTGCAACACAAGATAATCATTAAAACCAGTATCATAATTAAAGTTTATAAACCACAGTAAAACAAAGACAATCAACCAAAACCAGGGTAGTAAACCAAAATACTAAAACAGTCAGAAAATAAAATGATATCACAAGAAACACATAACCCAACCCCATGATCTCACTTAAACGATCTAAGCATGTCTATATAAGCCTTTCAAGGTTGTGAGACGAGTTTCGAATTTGTAATACACAATCTAGAATTCAACTAATCATTTCCGGCATTTAAGGGCAAAACTGTAATTTAGTCAACCATGAATAAAATGATAATTTTAGCCGACCAAGGGCAAAACAGTAATTTTGACATCTTAAAGCTGTTACGGCGATCCTCTAATCTTACGTGTTCAATTAACGTGATTAGATAAGTCAAATCCTTTTCTAGGGGCAAAATTGTAATTTACTCATTCGGGGGTACAATGGTCATTTGCACTTATTATTGGTTCCATAACTTACATATATGAATTTATTGATGTGACTAATAAGCTCAAATCCTCTTATTTCCACCCTAAGGGTAATTTCGTAAATTTGACGACTAAGGGGCATAATAGTAATTTCATTAATCGAGGTTAACATGGTAATTTTAACCAAAAGGATTACTATGGTAGCTTTCCAATTCCGAAAGTGTGATATTGAAAGGTAAATACTTGTATCACCCTAACAAGAGTAAAAAAGGTAATTATACCTATCGAGGGTATTACGGTAATTTTTCTCTCTTTGAGTACGATGACATTCTTTACGTGTTCTAGTTGTTGACCATACTCAGTCGAATTTAAAATCGCAGCTCAAAGAAATAGATTAGTACACTATTACTAATTAGGGGTAATAAGGTAATTTACCATTCCAAGGGTAAGAACAGACATTTTATGATCTTACGGATATTACAAAGTAATACAATAATCATCCAAATTTATTAACACAATTGGTGTGGTTGAATTCTTGAAATTCCTCTTTAATGGGTAATTTCGTGATTTAGTATCATAAAGGCAATTTAGTAACTTTACCCATCCAAGGGTAAAATAGTAATTTCATTTCTCAATTCATTGGACCAATTCTTTATTCCAAAATTTCTCTTTAAAAATTATTTTCCTTTTCCTTCCCTTTTATTTATTTATTTTCTCTTTTCCCTTATTATTATTTTTATATATTTTTTTTTCTTTTTCCCTTTTTAAATTGGGCCCAAGTCGTTTGGGCCTTTTTTTTTTCTTTTCCCGCTGGGCCTAGCCCATTTGGGCCAAAGACCCAGCAGGTTGGGCCGAGCAGGCCTGGCCCAGGCGCAGCCATAAGCTACCAGCCATAAGCTGAGCAGCCCGCCGGCCGGCCCTGTACTCGCCGGAATCTGGATTTCCAGATTCCGGCACCCTCTTAAACATTTTTTTTTAAATATTAATATTTCTAGCAATTCCTAACCCCAAACTTACAAAACTCATGAAAAACAAGTTGATTCAAGCTTCAAAACCTTAACTTAACATCAAACAAATCCCAAATAATCATCAAAATTCATCTCCACTTACCTTAACTCACATACAATGATTCCCATTCATTCCCCAAGCAACTTTCACCTTGCCCTTTCTCTCCTTCATTCTCAAAAACGAAATATGTTAAAATCAACCTACAAATAGCTTGTAAATATTAAAATTTCCAAGGATTTTCCTTCCTCACCTTTGTTCCTCAAACCCATTCAAATGCCCATGAAATCCAACATTAAAAGCAAGGCTTGAGAGCTCTAGATTAAAGCTTAAATATTCTATTGTTGCATGCTAATTTTTTGTTAGAATGAGAAGTTGGAATTCTAGAGAGATGAGTGGGCACTTACGGCAATGTAGAGAGGGAGAAGAGCTAACTAACGTGGAAAATGAAGAAGAGGAAAAGAGTGAACTCTTTTATAGCAAGTGATGGTAAAATTACACTTTTTAGCTCAATAACTCTCATTTCCTTCTCATTGGTCCCCAAAACTTTCCTTTCAATTTATTTTGATATTCCACCACACCATTTCTAAGTAAAATTTAATTTAATTTAATTTAAAATTTAGGCTTCACAAATAGTCCTTTTGCCTTTATGGCCCTTTTTAAAATCAAGTCCCATAACTATTATTTTTAATCAATTGAGGTTTAACTATCTTTTCCTATTACTTCTCATATTTAATTACTTTTAATCACCAAAATTTATATTAATGGTCTTACACCCACCTACAGGAACTTCAGGCCCGAAATCCAAAACGTTACACGCCCTTTCGAACGGACTTCTGACGGTCCATACGATCCATAAATGATATGCCTATCTCATCTGCATCAGTCTCCTCCACTTGAGAAAAACGCGTCCTCGAGTTTGGATATAATGGCATAGAAGAATCATGGAACTTAGACAAATACGATACATTAAATGTTTTGGAGATGCCCATGTTATCAGGTAGATCAACAATATAAGAATTATCATTAATCTTCTGAAGGATAGAATAAGGACCATACTTTTTCGTTTTAAGCTTACTGTAGGTGCTCACTGGTAACCGCTCCTTACGCAAAAATACCATAACCTAATCGCCCACTTCAAAGGTCTCGTGGCGCCTATGCTTGTCAGCAGCCTATTTGTACTTTTGGTTGGCAATTTCAAGTTTCTTCTTGACTACTTGTTGCACCTCAACAACCTATTCAGCCAGATACTTTGCAAACACACCCCATTACCCTTTGGCAGCTTTACCAAATCCAGTGTATTTGATGGTGCCTTAGTATACACAACAGAAAATGGGGTTCTACCAGTAGCACTATGAACCGCATTGGTGTTGGAAAACTCAGCTTGTAGAAGAGCAATATCTCACTCTTTCGGCTTCTCACCACAAAGACAGCAAACCAAGTTACCCAAAGTCCTATTAACAGCTTCAGTCTGACCATCTGTCTAGGGATACTGAAATTCAAAGATGAATCAAATATCTTCCACAAAGTACGCCAAAAATGACTAAGAAACTTACTGTCCCTGTTAGAGGTAATGGTCTTAGGCACCCTATGTAAACGAACTACCTTCTTGAAGAACAACCTTGCTATCCCAAATGCATTTGAAGTCTTCTTACAAGGAATAAAGTGTGCCATTTTCGAAAATCTGTCAACAACTACGAAAACAGAATCAACTCTTCTCTGAGTACGAGGAAGTCCCAACACAAAATCCATGGACAGATCCTCCCAAATATTTTCTGGCACTGGCAGTGGCATATATAAACCAGTATTCTTAGACTGACCCTTCGATGTCTGACAAGTATAACACTTCTCAAAAATCTGCAGACATCCCTTCTCAGATGTGGCCAACAAAACCTCTCTTTCACAGCCTCTAAAGTCTTATCACGACTCATATGACCAACTAAATCACCAGCATGCAAATCACGAATAATCTGCTCTCTCAAAGAAGGAAGTTCGAGGCACACAAAGCTGATTTTCATGCATCAAATAACCATCAAGTAAATAGAAATTACCTGAGGGCCAAATCTCAGAAAAATCTTCATCAAATTCATATTCCCATTTCAACTGCTCAAAACCCAGAATGGAACTACTTAAAGTAGTCAGCAAAGTCACTCTCATACTCAAAACATCAACCACTTTGTTCTGAACTCCATATTTATGCTGCAATCTGAAGGGAAATTTCTGCAGAAACTAGCACCATCTGGCATGCATATCACTACTAATCCGCTTCTGGTATTCAAATACTTCAAAACCTCATGATTAGAATAAAGCACAAACTACTTTCCAACCAAATAGTGTTCTCACGTTTTTAGAGCCATTACAATAGAATAGAATTCTTTATCATAAGTACTCAACTTCCTTCTAGAATCGCTCAGCTTCTCATTGAAAAACGCTACTGGCTGCTTCTCTTGGGATAAAACAGCACCTATTCCAACCCCACTAGCATAACAATCCACTTCGAAAACCTTATCAAAATCCAGAAGTGCAAGAACTAGAGTAGTGCACAGCTTTTCTTTCAAAGCAACAAAACTGTTAGCTGCATCTTTACCCATTCAAACTTCCCTTTCTTCAGACACTTGGTCATCGGGGCAGCAATAGTACTGAAATTCCGAATGAATCTCCTATAGAACGTAGCTAAACCATGGAAACTACGCAATTCTGCCACATTTTTCGGCTCAGGCTAGTCCCTAATTGCCTTAATCTTAGTTTCATCAACCTGCACAACATCAGCAGAAACCACAAATCCCAAAAATAACAGTTGACGAGTTAAGAAGTTACACTTCTTCAGGTTGACATACAACTTATTTTGTCACAAGATCTCTAACACTTGCCTTAAGTGTGACAAATGTTCTTCCTCAGAATTACTATAAATCAATATGTTATCAAAATACACCACAACAAACTGGCCAAGAAAAGGTTTCAGTACCTTTTTATCAGTCTCATGAAAGTGCTAAGTGCATTGGATAGCCCAAACGGCATGACCAGCCACTCAAACAACCCTTCTTTCGTCTTAAATGTCGTTTTCCACTAATCACCTGGCTTAATTCGAATCTGGTGATACACATTCTTCAAATCCAGTTATGAAAACCAAGCAGAACCACTAAGTCTATCCAACATATCATCCAGCCTGGGTATTGGGAATTTATAACCCACTATGATCCGATTGATAGCTCTGCTGTATACACACATTCTCTAGCTCCCATCTTTCTTGGGTGTCAACAATGCAGGTACAACACAAATCCTCATGCTCTCACGAATCAGCCCTTTTTTCAGCAATTCCTCCACTTTATCCTTCAGGATCTCACTTTCCTTTGGGTTCATTCTGTAATGAGGCATATTTGGCAACCTCACCCCGGGAATAAGATCAATGTGATGCTGAATATCTCGCATAGGAGGTAGCCCATCAGGAATATCATCTGGCATAATATCCTTGAACTCTAATAACAATGGTTGCACCAATTCTGTGTGCTCCTCCACTTGCAACTCAAATTGCTGCTTCACCACCAATGCATACAGCTCATTACATTCCTTTATCTCTGAACCGAATCCTTAGCCACAGACAGAGAGGTATTCTGCTCTCTTGATTTATCACTTTTCTGCATAGGCAACAAGATAAACTGTTCACCATCTTTTTCGAACTGATATTTCTTAATCCTGCTTGAATGCAAAACATCAAGATCATACTGCCAAGGTCTTCCAAGCAAGAATTAGCAAACATCCATATCAACCACATCGCAATATACTTTATCCTTATAATTGCCTATAGAGAAAGGAACTTTACAGTGCTCAGTTACATCCAATTGTCCAGATTCTGATTTAATCCATCCCAAAGAATAAGGTGTGAAATGTTTTTCAACAGGTAAATTCAGCTTCCGCATTGCTTCCCTACTTATGATATTCTCATAACTTCCACTATCAATAATTAAACCAAACACCTTACCATTGATAGTACACCGACTCTTAAACAGTTGATGGCGCTGTGTCTGAGTTTCACTCTTCGGAATCAGCATCATTCTCCAAAACTACAAAAATCGGCTTATCATCATCATCATCATAATCATCTTCCTCATCGTCCTCATCTGCACCGCAAGTTGTATAATCGTCATCAGCTTCCTTGTCAACAACGGCTATCGTTTTCCTCGTTGGACACTCACTAAATCGAAATTTGGCCTAAGGATTGTCTTCTTTCTTATTATCTCCTCCATCAGCCACAACACACTTTCTCATCATCGGATCCAGCAACTCGATAACTGTCATAATTCTGCCTACTGCGTTCTTGCTGCATTTGCTCTGCTTTCAATGCCAAATTTTTCGCCTCATATAGAGTTGAAACCACCTGCACTCCAATTCTATCCTTGATAGTTGGCCTCAAACCCTCCAAATATCTAGAAACCTGCTGCCCTTCTGATTCAAGCAAATTATTCCGCTAACACAATCTCATAAAATCTGCAGTGTACTCGTGAACTGACACCCTGCTTGCAATTCTGATATGCCTGTAATTAAATCTGCTCATAATTTGAAGGAAGGAATTCCTGCTATAGTAGGAATTTCATCATAGACCAAGTACAAATAGTATTCTTCCCTTCTCGTGCCCTACAAGACTGCAACTGATCCCACCAAGCAGATTCTCCACCCTTTAGGCGACATGCCACAAGTTTCACCATCTTCTCTGTTGGAGTGTCAAGATAATCAAAGAACCTGTCTACTTCCGCAATCCAATCCATAAATTCTTCAATCCCTAAACACCCATTAAAACTAGGAATATCGACTTTCAAGTGAAAATCGCTACCTTCCCTATCATCATCATGATTATCATGCCTTCTGCCCTGATTCTGATGAGGTTGATACCTGACAACCCGATTTGGTTCCAGGTCTTCCTCTTCTGAATCATCATCAACTACTGCTACTGCGCGATTAACAGGTGCTATTTGATTATCACCTGGTACGCGATCTTCAACCCTCTATCCTTGACGATTAATAGGGTCACCACGAGCTGCTTCTACTATTGGCTCAAAGTTGTTTCGTCCACCGTTGGCTTCGATGCCCAAGGCATGCAAACGCTCCAGAATCGCTTCTAGGTTATTCTCAAAACGTCATTGTCTAGCGTCTTGTTCCTGAAAACGTTGATCCCAACGCTGCTCCAATGCTCGCAGCGCATCATCCACTGGTTTGGGAATACTTGTTTCGCTACTACCACTACTAGTTGTCTTCTTGCTCTGATGCCAATATGACGCAGCGGAACATGTTCAATCTAGAAACACGCAGATAACTCAAAGAAAACTCAGAGAAGATAAATTGAATAAAATTGTAGAATAGATTAATTGACCTCAAATTTAGGGTTTACAGCCTTTAAATAGTCTCAAGAAATAACAAAAATTAAATAAAAATAAAGAAAGCCTAAAAATAATCCAAATGGGCCAAAATAACAAAAGCGATAAAAACTAAAACTCGCGACAGAAAATTGTAACGGCCTTTATAGGCCCTAAATGAAGACTTGAACGGCAAATGTCGTTCACCATGGCGTAGCCAGTTCAAATCAGTCTCCGGTATAATAATAGTCAAAAGGACTTACGGTTTGAAAGTTATGGCCTTTTTAAGTTGGCCCACCTATAAAAACTTCAGGCCCAAAATCCAAAACGTTACACGCCCTTTCGAACGGACTTCTGATGGTCCATACGATCCATAAATGATATGCCTATCTCATCCGCATCAAGCTCTCCCAACAATGGTTTTCTCCATTCACAAGACTTGAACCCGAGACCTTGCTTAAAGGGAACAAGTGCCAAACCACTTGTTGGTAGTTGATCCTTATTTTATTCATTATATTATTATTATTATTATTTTAAAACAATATCAAATTACACACCTTAAATAAATTTAGTTGGATCACTTTGTTTATTTTAAAATATTTTTGGTTAATTCATAATGTAAAATTTACATTTTAATGACTTTAATCATATCAACTTTATATGTAATTTTTTTAATTAAAACCGTGAAAAATAATTGTTAATATAAAATTAATTTACTAACATTTTCGTGTACATTGCTAATGTGTGATTTTATTATATTCATTGATGTTTTTGTTTTAATATGAATTAGTTCATAATAACATTTACAATCAAAAAACATTTTAAATATGTATACAAATAGGCCCCCTTTATATGTATAGAATATGGACTCTTTTTTTTTCTCTCTCTCTCTCCTGGGGATGAAATATCTTTTGAATTTGCTAGGAAACATATATGATCTATTATTGAGCTTGAAAAATGAAAAAGAAGACAAAGCATCACATGTTGAAATAATCCATGAATTGTTTGGGCAAAAAGAAGTATCCATCAATTAACAAATTAACAAATAGAATGATGTGCGCATCGTTTGACCTTACTCTTATTATCGTAATTAAGTACTTCATATAATAAAAATTCTAGTATATTTTATTTCTTCTCCTTATTATTATCGAATATATAAAACTCATCCTATCCATATTCATGTTTCTGTGTGAAAGTTCCATTTAACATTTAGATGCTTTTTATTATTAGAGTTTTAAAATTTAAATTGGTGATGCATGCTAAGCAATTGAAACAGATAATTTTTAATTATTGAACGAATATTCTTACATTTTTTATGCTTATAATATATAATATATAATAATATATACTAATATATATATATATATATATTAATTAAACCTACTATTAATTTTATGAACAAGGTCCTCATTGAGCGCCACATGGCATTTGGTTTCTTTGACAAGTGTTAATAGTTAATTTTCTAATGTTTTGTTTATTATATTTGTATTCATTTAGTTTGGAAAAATTAAAATACATTCATCCCCTTTCCTATATAAAATAAATTATCAAATAATTATAAATTTGTTATGAATATACATGTATGTTGTGGATGTCTATGAATCTAATTAAAGGATAAGATTGATGACTTGATTCATTCATACACATATACCTATGTACTAAGTTCATCCCCTTATATTTATGGTGATGTATCTATGTGCCTATAAATATGCCACTTACTTTGTTATGGAATAAGATGAATAAGAATAATTTCTCCCCTTTTTCATATTTTCTTCTTCTTCATATTCTATTGTCTCTCTCCATACTTCAATTCTCTACCCCCTTGCTTTTGTTTTGTTATTATTGCACAACAAAATTTTATTTCTTAACTGAATTTTCTTAAAATAATTTATAAAATAAAACAGTCGCACGCGAAGCGCGGCCGGGAAGTTCTAGTATATATTATAATATTAGTATAAAAATTTAGGAGTAGGGGATGTATACTATTTACTTATTTATAACGTTAATTTAAGTTGTTAACCCGTATTGAGATTAATATATTAAATAAACTTTTATTGCAAACCATTCTTATCTATAATATTTATGTACATCTACCAACAAAATTGATTCAATCGTTTTCAAAAAAATAGTAGGTATCATCTAATGGAATTATATCTAAATATAAAATTAATGTTAACTAGCTCCATAGCCCGTGCTTCGCGTGTGGGTGGTCTATATGATAAGTTTAGTTAAGAAAACTCTTTTAAGAAATCGAATTTAGTTGTTATTTTAAGAAAATTTGCTTAAGAAAGTAATTATATTTGATTTTTTGAAAACCAATTATATAAGTTTTTTTTAATGACAGGTAATGTGTATATTAGTTTCCACGATCATTCCTTTCTTTTTCATTTTTTTTCCTTTTGTGAGTTTGTTCTGAAAACTATTGTCTATTTATAGTCATTTTGGTGCTTGTATTTTTCTTTAAATGCAATAATTCATTGCATTTTGTATTGTTTGGTATGTGTGCTTATTTAATAGGTTCATCTGTTCTTCTAATTTTTTTTTTGCTTTTGTAGAATTTTAAGAGTTAGCTCCCCACAGCCTAATACATTGCACAAGCAAGTTTCCTATATTTTTTAAATCGCAAGTTTTCAATTGAATAAACAACAGAATTAATAATATATATATATATATATTAATAGAATTATAATAATAATAAAACTCACTATTTAATGAACACAAGGATAATAGACAAAGTTTTAGGAGACTAACAATTAACACATGTAAAAGAAGCAAAACGCCATGTGGCATCCAATGAGGGTCTTACTCATAAGATTAATAGTAGGTATAATTATTAGATTGAGGATTCAATTTATTCCAACTAGTTCCACAGCCCACGCTTCGCGTGCGGATGGTCTATTTGATAAATTTTGTTAAGAAAACTATTTTAAAAAATCGAATCTAGATGTTATTTTAAGAAAATTTGCTTAAGAAAATAATTATATTTAATTTTTTGAAAATCAATTATATACGTCCACCATCATTCCTTTCTTTTTCACTTTTTTTCCATTTGGTTTTGCGAGTTTTGTTCTGAAAACTATTGTCTTTTTATAGTCATTTTGGTGCTTGTATTTTTCTTTAAATCCAATAGTTCATTGCACTTTGTATTGTTTGGTATGTGTGCTTATTTAATATGTTCAATTGAATAAACAACACAATATATACTATATTTTATTTTTAGTGACTATGGAAATTACTTAAAAGCCAAATTGAGGATTAATGTGGTGCCTCCTTTTGCCTTTTTTTGGTCTTTTCGCACTTTTTTGGGTGACTAAAAAGGCCCTCGAGGAATTTTCTCCCTTACTTTTCCTGCTGCCTTTTTTTGTAATTTACTATTTTTATATTTATGATTAAGTGTGTTTTAATTACATATTAATTGTGTGTGGATATTAGGATTTACTGGTTCAACTCCTCTGCCGGAATTCCAAAGGATTGGTGCTATAAATGTATTTGCAATAATGGTTGATTCATAGGTAAACTATTGACATTCCAGTTCTGTTTTCCTTTCGTCTTCATTTTTATTTGGGTGGATTTCTTCTTCCCTAACATTTCTCTGAATTAGTTTCACATGGATTCTGCTCTGTTTCCTAAAATTTCCAGGTGGACGTTGATAAGATCCTTCCATTTAATTTAGCAGCGCCTTAGGATGGCATAACCTAAAGTGGGGAGCTTTCAATTCTTACTGCAATATTTTGAGGTAAATCTGGATTTATTTGTTGATTATATTATTTGATACTTAAATTTAACATTTCCTTATTCCTCTTTTATTTTAGGCTGAAATCTCAAATAAGTCCCCTAACTTTGCCTTAAATCTCAAATAAGGGTCCGAACTTTAAAAAATGTCAAATAAGGGTCCCAACTTTTTGGGAAGGTTCAAATAAGTTCATTCTGTTAATACAACCGGAGCGTGAGTCACACTGTAGAAAAAAATTGTATGAACAAATAAGAAATTGACATGTGACTTTTGTAATTATGATTTTAGGAAAATAACTAACATAAAATAAAAAATAAAAATACAAAATAACTTTTAATTCAGGATTAAGAAAAAAAAACACATTAATTACGTTAAAAACCCTTATTAACAATAGGGTTAAACTTAATTAACTCCCTATCAAATGTCGATGGTACTCTAGTCTAAAATCGAAAAAAATGCATCCATTATGGTCGAAATTTGAAGCTAAAAGTAAAAAATCAGTTTAGTAGAATGGACCTATTTGAGCTTTCCCTAAAAGTTGGGGCCCTTATTTAGCCCTTTTTAAAGTTCGGGCGCTTATTTGAGATTTATAGCAAAGTTGGGGACCTATTTGAGATTTGAGCCTTTATTTTACAATTTTTTTTTAAATTTATCATTCGACTTCCTTTTTGTTGAGGTTTCTATTAGTTGCTTATGTTTAGTATATTTCCACATTTCCAAAAGCACAGTTAGTCAATGCTAAGTATAACCATTTTGTGATGCATTGTGTAAATTACATATGCTCCTACAAATGCTCTCAACTAATTCAATTTTCCTACGACAACTATACATGCTCCTTGACTACAAAAAATTAAGACTTCCTCATGCAGAAGTCAAATTCTTCCACCTACCCAAGTCTATTAATTTAAAATTGCAATCAAGATTAAAAAATGACTGCAGTATACTATGTTTTTTTAGATAATCAACATACATTTCAAACCACAATTAATATTAGCTTTATTTTGATGAATTATATAGAGATGGAGGAGTAGAATATTAGCTTTATTTTGATGAATTACCAGAAATGGAGGAGTAGAATTTAGGTAATGCACTTTTAGCCCTAATAAGAAGATGACTGCAGCGCAAGCGCAGTCCGCCGTGCTTGTTAATAATAATAGGTGCTTGTATTTTTCTTTAAATCTAATAGTTCATTGCATTTTGTATTGTTTGGTATGTGTGCTTATTTAATAGGTTCAATTGAATAAACCACACAATTAATAATAATATATATAATAGAATTATTTTATAATAATAATAAAACTCACTATTTAATGAATACAAAGATGATAAACAAAGTTTGAGAAGATTAACAATTAACACATGTAAAAGAAGCAAAACGCCATGTGGCATTCAATGAGGAGATTGTTCATAAAATTAGTAGTAGGTATATAATAATAATTTAATCAATTTCTTTGGGGTAATAATAATTTTTAATCAATATATTGATTTCTACATCATTTTCTTTTTTTATGTTTGAGATTGCTAAAAATCATACCTTAATTATATATTGGACTAAGAATTCCCTGGTTAAAAAAAAAAAAGACTAAGAATCTACTATTCCTAGTATTTTACCACTAGATCACATCATATTTTCATTTTGAAAACTATGATAACAAGTCGATTGAACTTCATATTAAAAAACTCGAACTTCATTGCACCAATTAATTACTCAATATAAGGAATGAATCAAATTTGAGAGTATTAATCATGTCGATTTTAAACACTAAAATCATATTAGTAATTGAACTTGTTTACCTCATATATATACTATATATTATTTTTAGTGGCTATGGAAATTACTTAAAGGCCAAATTGAGGATTAATGTGGTGGCTCCTTTTGACTTTTTTGGGTCTTTTCTCACTTTTCGGGTGACTAAAAAGGCCCTCGATGAATTTCATCTCTTACTTTTCCTGCTGCCCTTTTTTGTATTTACTATTTTTATATTTATGATTAAGCGTGTTTTAATTACATATTAATTGTGTGTGGATATTAGGATTTGCCGGTTCAACTCCACTGCCGGAATTCCAAAGGACTGGTGCTATAAATGCATCTGCAATAATGGTTGATTCATGAATAAACTGACATTCCAATTCTATTTTCCTTTCGTCTTCATTTCTATTTGGGTGGGTTTCTTCTTTACTAACATTTATCTGAATTGGTTTCACATGGACTCCGTTTTGTTTTCTAAAATTTCCAAATGGACGTTGATAAGATCCTTCCATTTAATTTAGCAGCGCCTTAGGATGATATAACCTAAAGTGGAGAACTTTCACTTCTCACCGCAATATTTTGAGGTAAATTTGGATTTATTTGGATTTATATTATAGTTAGCCAATGCTAAGTACAATGATTTTGTGATGCATTGTGTAAATTACATATGTTCCTGCAAATGCTCTCAACTAATTCAATTTTCCTACGACAACTATACATGCTCCTTGACTACAAAAAATTAAGCATTCCTTATGCAGAAGCCAAATTCTTTCACCTACATATATATTATTTTTAGTGGCTATAGAAATTACTTAAAGGCCAAATTGAGGATTAATGTGGTGGCTCCTTTTGGCTTTTTTTGGTCTTTTCTCACTTTTCGGGTGACTAAAAAGGCCCTCGATGAATTTCATCCCTTACTTTTCCTGCTGCCCTTTTTTGTAATTTACTATTTTTATATTTATGATTAAGCGTGTTTTAATTACATATTAATTGTGTGTGGATATTAGGATTTACCGATTCAACTCCACTGCCTGAATTCCAAAGGACTGGTGCTATAAATGTATCTGCAATAATGGTTGATTCATGAATAAACTGACATTCCAATTCTGTTTTCCTTTCGTCTTCATTTCTATTTGGGTGGGTTTCTTCTTTACTAACATTTATTTGAATTGGTCTCACATGGACTCCGTTTTGTTTTCTAAAATTTCCAAATGGACGTTGATAAGATCCTTCCATTTAATTTAGCAGCGCCTTAGGATGACATAACCTAAAGTGGAGAACTTTCACTTTTCACCGCAATATTTTGAGGTAAATCTGGATTTATTTGGATTTATATTATAGTTAGCCAATGCTAAGTACAATGATTTTGTGATGCATAGTGTAAATTACATATGTTCCTGCAAATGCTCTCAACTAATTCAATTTTCCTACGACAACTATACATGCTCCTTGACTACAAAAAATTAGGCATTCCTTATGCAGAAGCCAAATTCTTTCACCTACACCAGAATTCATTAATTCAACAATTTCAATCAAGATTAAAAAATGACCGCAGCGTATTATGCTTTTTTAGATGATCAACATACATGTCAAGCAAAAATTAATATTAGCTTTATTTTGATGAATTATCTAGAGATGGAGGAGTAGAATATCAGCTTTATTTTGATGAATTACCTAGAGATAGAGTAGAATTTAGATAATGCACTTTTAGAATGAAAGAGAGTTTGCTTTATATATGCGAATTATTTGTTTTGATGTATGAGTTTCTCCTAATTGATTAACTTATAGTCAATGCAATATCTTCTTACTAACCGACTTAAACAACTACAAAAAATATAGCCCTAATAAGAAGATGACTGCAGCGCACACGCAGGCCGCCCTGCTTGTATAATATTAATAGCTATATTAACAAACAAAAATAAAGGACAAAAATGAGAAGGGGCAACTTGTCATTGTTGCTTCATTTTGTGGAGGTAGGATTTCAAAACAAGGCCGGTGCCCGGTGGTGCAATGCATCCTACTGACAAAACAACGAAACAAATGCGAATAAGTGATGTGATGTGTGGGCTTTAATCATCAAAGAATCTACAACATTAGCGGCTATCATTTTTAGCTCACACCGTGATATATTTTCCATGGGCTAAAATCTCAATTAGGGTCCTGAACTTTACCAAAAGTGTCAAATAAGTGCCCAAACTATGAAAAAAGTCAAATAAGTGTCTGAACTTTTCGATTTGGGCCAATTCAGTCCAAACTCAGTTTTATCAGCATACGTGGTCACTACGCACCGTTAAATTAAACGGCTCAATTACGTGGCATTGTATTTTTTGTTAGAAAAATGATTTAATAAATACTGAAAATAAATTTTGGTTTAAATTTTTCATTAAGTAAAAAAAGTGAAAAACAAAATTAACATTAAAAGGGGGAAGGAGCCGCGAGCTAGGGGTTCTTGGATGCGAAATAAATTGTTGAATTTAAAATTGAAGAATCGTTTTCTGGTTTGATCTTGTCTTCGGAAATCTGTGAAGGTTATTTCCAATGAGTTTATCTGGAAGCTCTTCAAGGTACGTTCAATTTATGTTTTGTATTTGTTGGGTGCGGTTCTGATTTTCAGATCTGAATCAAATCGAGATAAAAGAGTTTGAAAAACAAAGAATAAAAAAGTGCATGTTGGATGATTTTGCGCTTGTTATGACAGGCGGCAAGATCATTGAGATTGACAATCTTCCTAATATCGGCTTTGCATATCACGGATGAGAGCTCTCGCGACTTTGTTAAGGCATTCGTCTAAAACGTTCTCGTCCATTATCGTTGCATTGTTCATTCGTTGTCGCCCAGGATATGCTCCCTCCTATTTCTGCTAACACCATTTTCGCTTGATACAACCAAACAAGTAGTATTCCTTTATAGTATTTTTCTTATTCTCTGAGAACTCTGGGTTTTTATTTGTTTTTCCTGAAAAATCTTGTTTGGTTGAAGAAAGGGGGAAATCTGGTTTTGGTTGAAGAAAGGAAATAGAAGAGACGAAAGAAAATTTTTACTCTAGAAAAATTAATAAATAAAAATAAATAAATTGTATTTGTATAATTAAAATGTATTTAGACTTCCAATCCAACGGTTGAAGAATTTATCAAGACACGTGTCATTATCTAAACAAATCGACTCGCCCTTAAAGAGTGTGTTAAACACTCTCCATTTGACAGACTTCAAATCTAACGTTTTGGACTGAATTGGCCCAAATCAAAAAGTTCAAACATTTATTTGACCTTTTTCATAGTTTGGGCACTTATTTAACACTTTTAATAAAGTTCAAGATCTTAATTGAAATTTTAGCCTATTTCCATGTCTTACACGCAAGAAGAAGAATCTGCTCTTCTATCTTTTGTAAAAAATACAATCAAGTAGTAGTTTGCAAAAATAATTACTACTCAAAGCAAACAAAACAAAAACAATAATCACAGGGATATATAATCATGTTTTTGGTCAACCAGGGCGGCTGCTCTGAACAAATTGTACTTCTACAGTTCTACTGTCCTTCTACTACTCTCCATAATCAATAATCCATAGTCCATACCATAGTAACAATTTTATTTTCCAGAGGGTCAAAATTGAAGTGTATAAATAATGCATTCCCTCTTTTTCACACCAAATAAAAAATGAAGTGTATAACAAATTTTAGTGTCCAAATTTTTTTTTGTCTAAATTTAAGTGTGATAATAAAAAAAAAGGAACTTTAGTCGTGTGTAATTTCCTAGTTGATTTTTTTCAATGGAATATTTTCCTTTTTCAGAAACTTTTGTAAGAATTGATATTTTCTATTTTAAATGGGTTTAATTTTATCATTTATTTTATTTTCGGTACTAAGAAGGAGATTACATATGACAGTATTTGTCAAGAGAGATAGAGTTTATTCTAGAAATTTCGGAAAAATAATTTAATTTCACAAATTGCTGGTGCACCATGCTTTTTTTGCCCCTTTTGTGATTTGACTCCACAATTAACTAAAATTGACTAATGCCTTTGGAGTCCGCCCTTCGTACGCTTAAAAGCCCAGACCCCCCTTTTATTTTTCCTCTCTCATTGGCGGACTCCATTTCACTTTTAAATTCTTAGTTTAATCCCATCCTCGCGCACGCCCGCCCTTTCACCGGCACATCCGGTCGCCTCTTCCCCCCTTTACTCACCTAACCGGTCACAATTCCCAGCTTTCCACCTCCTCAACCGGTTATCAGTTTCCTTCCCACTTTGTTGAAGTTTATTTTTTGCCTTATTGGTATTAATGAGGTGTCAGTATCTTATTCGTCATCAGTGGGATGCGGATGACTTTTCGAGAACCAATCAAGGGTATTTTAGGAAAAATAAAAGATTGCATTACGTTGCAAGATCCAATGAAGCCATGCCACGTCAGACTTCCCTTCGTATTCTCCGGTAAGAAAAGTTTCACTCGATAGTTACTTTTCCGAGAATTTAACCGTCATGTAAGGTGAATTTGGGTTGAATTTCTATGGAATTTGACCTGGGACAAAGGTTAAATTATTACACAACAACTTAGGTTGTCTGTCAAAGGCTTGTCCTAGTCAAAACACCCTAAGCCAATGAATCCACGCCACGTCAATAATAGGAAAATCTTTTGTTCTGCAATGACATAAATAACCCTTGCTTTAACTTTAAATGGCATGTTTTTCCTTAAGGAAATGACGCGTTACTATTTGATTGGTCAGGAGGAATATTCAAAGCTACACTCAATTAGCGTCATCTCAGTGCGTTTGTCTTTTTTTCTATTTTACTAAATTTTTTTTCTCTTTCCTTTTTAATAGTAAGTTTTTATTGGGTAGGCGAAATTAATAAATAAACAAAATAAAGAATTTCTATAAATAAAAGAAAAAATAACATGGTTCTTTTATTTTAAAAAAAAATTGTTTTGGGTTTTTGTAATTTTTTTTTCTTTTCATGAAAGAAAAAGCAGCAGTAACATAGGAAATAGAGATGGGAAGAACAAGAAGCAGCAGCTGTTCCTTTTCTCAAAACTCTCTCTTTCTAACATAACCCCAAGAAAAAATAAATAAACAAAAAAATTAATTAAAGATCAAAGTTTTTTTCTTCATTTTGATTCTTTATCTCTCAAAGACCCAGTTCTTCTTTATTAAAGTAGATCTGTATAAACCTCTCCCTTTTATTGGTTTCTTACAACAAGAGATGGATTCTTAAACTGGTAAGATTCTTTGTTTGTTTTAGTTCTAGTTCAGTTTTCTGTTTACTAAAACAGAAACTGTTGTTCTTGATATTTTTGTGTTGTTTTTGATGTAATGAGTGGGGGTGATCACATGTAAGAAAGATCTTGTTCACGGGTGTTGTCTGTTTTTGTTTTTGTTCTCGTTTTCACTTTCTCTTTTAGCTAAAATTTTGATTTTGATTGCTTCGATATCAGATCTTTTTCTTGCCCTCAGTGATTCCATTTTTATTCTTTTTTATTTTATTTTTCATTTTTACTTGATAGTGATAACCATTGATAGATTTGTTTCAAGATCCTTCAATCTTTAGTATAGTGAGTGTTTTGAAGTTATTTTTTTAATAGAAAATATTTTTACTGATTCTTATGATTTTGGTATGTACTGTTACTGGGAAAAACTCAAAATGAAAGTTAAGAAAAACAATGGAAGCGAATCAATTTTTTTTGTTTGATGTTCTGTTTGGTTACTTTTAATCAAACTTGTTAAGATTTGAAATGGAACTTTCTGATGTTTTGCGGCTGTCAAACAGAGTATTCTCGTTTTTCTTTTCTTGCCTTAGCCGGCTTAACCCTATATTTATTCTTAAACTCTAATTTTTCTTTTAATATTTATAATTTATGATATGAAAATATAGTGACATTCGTTTTCTAGAAATGCTTTTGGCGATTATTATGTCTGAAAAAAAAATCCTGTATTTTATTTTTTGAAGGAAAAAATGATATGTTTCCTCTAGGTTATTTTTTTCCCCTTTAATTTCTTCTCTGACGATTTATCTGGATGATATTATATATTACTTGCAACCATTTCAACCCTTGAAGTCACTTCTGTTCTGAATCTAAATTTAATTTTCCACTAGTAAGTAGTGTTTTCTCCTGGGTGGGTTGAAATATTCTTTGATAAGCACTGACTTTCATTCTTTCCTAGTTGTTTTCTTTAAATCTCAAGTGGGTTTATTTTGAACTACTTTTTGGTTTTTTGGGTTTTTTTTTTCAATAATATCTTTTGGAATATTTGATCATATATGTGAAGTTGACGTTTTTCCACAGGTTGATTCTAATGGGTGCTGTTTGTAAATCTCAGTTGGATTCTTATCAAATGAAAGCATGTGCTGTGGATCGGAGCGGTTAAAGCAGACACCGGCTCCAACAACATCTAATATTTCTTTTGAAGATAGCAGACATCCTAGCTTAGATATGAATCATTTGACTATAGAGACTGAAGATACTTTTGCAAGCTTGCTTGAGCTTGCGGCTAATAATGATGTTGAAGGCTTTAGGCGATCGATTGAACGTGATCCTTCTGGTATTGATGAGGCTGGGTTGTGGTATGGTCGTCAGAAAGGCTCCAAGCAGATGGTTAATGAGGAGAGAACTCCTTTGATGGTTGCCGCTACATATGGTAGCATTGATGTTGTTAAACTGATCCTTTCTTCATCCGATGCTGATGTTAATCGCGTATGTGGCCATGACAAAAGCACTGCACTTCATTGTGCTGCCTCAGGTGGTGCTGTGAATGCTATTGATGTTGTGAAACTGCTTCTAGCAGCCGGTGCTGATGCAAATATAGTTGATGCAAATGGTCATCTTCCTGTTGATGTTATTGTTGTTCCTCCCAAGCTTCAAGCTGTAAAATCAACTCTTGAAGAACTCCTTGCTACTGAGACTTCTGTTCTTGAGCGTAATCTAAGGGTGTCCACAGCTGTTGCAAATTCCAATTCCCCTCCTCTATCGCCTTCTCAGGAAAATGGGTCACCTTCATCTGGTTCAGATTCCCCAATGAAGTCAAAGTCAACTGATGCTCCTATTTCTTCTGCATCAGAGAAGAAAGAATACCCAGTGGATCCATCTCTTCCTGATATCAAGAACAGCATCTATTCAACTGATGAGTTCCGGATGTATTCTTTCAAGGTGCGGCCTTGTTCACGTGCCTACTCCCATGATTGGACAGAGTGTCCATTTGTTCACCCAGGGGAAAATGCTAGAAGAAGGGATCCTAGGAAGTTCCATTATAGCTGTGTTCCTTGCCCTGATTTTCGCAAGGGGGCATGTAGGCGTGGAGATATGTGTGAATATGCTCATGGTGTTTTTGAATGCTGGCTACATCCTGCTCAATATCGAACACGGCTCTGTAAGGATGGTACTAGTTGTGCAAGGAGAGTTTGCTTCTTTGCTCATACTCCTGAGGAGCTCCGACCTCTCTATGTCTCCACTGGTTCTGCTGTTCCATCTCCTCGTTCCAGTACTTCCGGTGCTACAGCCATGGATTTTGCTGCAGCTTTGAGTCTCTTGCCTGGATCACCATCATCTGTATCAGTTATGTCTCCGTCACCATTCACACCACCCATGTCTCCATCAGCAAATGGCATGTCTCATTCTAATGTTGCCTGGCCACAACCTAATGTTCCAGCCTTGCATCTTCCTGGAAGCAATCTTCAATCTAGTCGTCTGAGATCTTCTCTTAATGCAAGAGACATTCCAGCTGATGACTTCAACATGCTGCCGGATTTTGATGTGCAGCAACAACAGCTGATGAATGAGTTATCTAGCCTCACCCAGCCATCTATGAGTTCTAATTCTTTGAATAGATCTGGTCGATTGAAGACCCTGACCCCATCAAATCTTGATGATCTCTTTTCTGCTGAGAGCTCATCTCCGCGGTACTCTGATCAAGCACTGGCTGCGGCCGTTTTCTCTCCAACCCATAAGTCTGCTGTTCTCAATCAATTTCAGCAGCAGCAGAGCATGCTATCGCCTATTAATACCAATTTCTCTCCTAAAACTATGGAGCATCCTTTATTGCAGGCCTCTCTATCTGGTAGGATGTCCCCTAGAAATGTAGAGCCTATCTCACCAATGGGTTCTCGGGTATCAATGTTAGCTCAACGGGAGAAGCAGCAACAATTTCGCAGCCTAAGCTCTCGGGAGCTTGGCTCTGGATCTGCTGCCATTGTCGGTTCCCCAGTAAATTCTTGGTCAAAATGGGGTTCCTCCAATGGGAAGCCAGACTGGGCCGTAAATGCAGATGAGTTAGGCAAGCTTCGTAGGTCATCATCATTTGAGCTTGGCAATGGAGAAGAGCCCGATTTGTCATGGGTTCAGTCCCTTGTTAAAGAATCTCCCACTGAGATCAAAGAGAAAATGGGAGTGTCTGTTTCAGGTGTTGCACCCAATGCTTCTACAGGTGAGGGTTCTAACATGAACTCTCAAATTGATTCTGTTGATCATGCTGTGTTGGGAGCATGGCTAGAGCAAATGCAGCTTGATCAGCTTGTGGCTCAGCAAAACTGAAACCAGTTTCGCCGAGCCCTGAGTTAGAGACAACAAAAAAGGTTTTGGTATATAACATTTGTATTTTTTGGGATTTTGTTGGTGATGAATGTGGAAGGAAGGTAAACAAAGTAACACAAGGTGAAGGCAAAGAGAGAGGTCAGTTGACAAAAGGGAAAATTCATTTTTCACCATTTATTATTACATCAAAACAGTTAGAAAAGAATGTTGAGATAACCTCTGGGTTATGTTCAAAGAAATTATGCCCAGGCTAGGTGTTTTTTCTTCCCCATATCTTCAAAAATTAGATTTCTATTTCTGTCATTTTTTTCTCCTTTTTTTACTCTCTTATGATGAGCAACATTGGTAGATGACAATGAAAACCCAAATTTCCTATGTTTCCTTTTTATCATTTTCCTGTTATATTCATTATCACCTTTTGTGAGGAATCAAAATTGAAGATGGATCATCAAGTTCTCATTTCAGCAGCTTTGATGGTTTTGGGAGGGTTTTGATCAATTTTTTTGGAGATAAGATGGAGGGAAATTTGTTTCTTCTTCTAATGTTAGTTTGGAAATCAATAATTGTTGGTGCCTGTAATGTGGAAACAATTAGTGGAGAAGTTATGATCCTTTGGAAGATGATGATGATGATGATAATGATGTAACATTCAACTATATAGTTTTATTGCTTAATTGCCTATTCCAAATACCTTCATTGTTACAATTATAATCTTTTTTCATTTTTTAAATTAATTTGTCTTTTGCTCCTTTATATGTGAAGTTTTCTTTGCTTATCTCTTTGGTATTGGTAGAGAGGGTTATTGGAATTGCATGGAATGGAAGTCTTGAGATTTGGATTCTGAAATCCCAGTTGTAGAATCTTTTAGATTTGTGTGGAATATGTGGATATTTGGTACAAACAACAAAGGCATTTTCCTATTTTATTTTTTATATAATAATTTGATTCTTAAAATCTAAACAGGGAGAAGATCTGATGAAACTTTATGGCCAGGACATTTATTATTCTTCCATTTCATATAAAGTTGACATTCAATTTCATGAGTGTAGTGGACTCTTATTTTTCTCTCGTGTTAATATTCCCCCCAAAAAAATACTAATATTCCCTTTTATTTATTTAGATATGTGGTAAAATCGTTGTAATCCCTTTCTTTTGGGTGCTAAGAAAGAGATCTGTCCATCGAATCAATCATTTGATCATCGTTGATCAAAACTTTTTGTTTGGAAGAACAAGCGACAACGAGGGGGTGATGGGCGTGATAGTGGGACATCAACATGATTCACGACAGGCGTTTTGGATTTCCAAGGAAGATCCAATTCTTCAGGTGCAAAAAGTAATCGATTATAGGGTTTTACTGAAATTTGATGTAATGAGGAATGATATTCCTAAAATTATTGTAAAATCAGTTACATGAATGAAAGTTATCTATTTAAAAAAAAAAACCCACAAAAGTGGTGTTCTTAGAGTATTAGTATTATTAGTATTACTATTGTTTTGGTGTTTGATGTTGTCAGGATTGAATAAAATTATTTATTTTTTACATAAGAGATAGGAAAATTGAATAAGATCATCTTTTTACACATACATAAGAGATGGGAAAATGAGTTTGGGAATGAATATTCCTGAATTCAAAACCTTTTTTCCTGTGAATTTTAATTTTTAACCATCTTAACTAAAGAGAAAATCAATACGTTTTTCTTTTTTGAGTTCAAGAGAAATCAATACTTTGTTAAAAGAATAAATTGAATCATTTGCGATAGGTACTTTATCAATAGATCTATTCAAAGGTTAAATTAAATTAAAAATCATAAATGTTGAAGTTACGAGTAACACTTTATCAACAGATTATACGGTTAATTATCAATAAGTGGATTGGTCCGCGTTGGCGCATCGACATTCAGAAATCTATTTCTTTGAATAATTTTTTATTCAAATTAAATTGTTTGATACGTAGGAAATTTCGAAAGTATTATGATTTTAAATGTGTCGCATCTTTAAAAGGCTATACTGTTAACATTGAGCATATACTCTAAAGTTAGTAATAAATAGTAAATATTACTCCCTTCGTCCCATATTATCTGTCCCTTTTGGGTCAAACTAATCATACATTTGACCTTTAATTACAAAAATATATATACAATCAAATTTTCAAAAAATATATTTTGAAAAGTTTAAGACTTTTTTTTTTTGAGAAAACAGATCAATTCCATTCCATTAAATATCCGGGTTACAAAAGGGGAGTGGTACACCGCACCAAATATAATTGTCATTTACATTGCAAATAATCTTAGCCAAATTATGGGCAAACATATTCACATTTCTATTGGCATGAGTGAATGAAAAATAACTAAATTGAGAAGCCAACATCCTAACTTGCTCTATTAAAAGGCCCCCTTCCCAAAGGACTACATCAGCTCGTTTGATTTCCTGTATCGCTAGCAAGTAGTCACTCTCGAATTCACAAGACCAGCATCCATAATTTTGAGCCAAAATAATGCCAAACCGTAAGGCATATATTTCCGCGAACAAAGGATCGGGCACCCTTTCAATACGACTCATTGCACAAACCAGAACCTTACCAGTCTTGTCTCTGATTACCGCGCCAAGGCCTGCCTGTTTCATATGACTATCAAAAGAAGCATCAGTGTTGAGCTTAAAAGCTCCTTTCTCCGGCGGAAGCCACTGCTGTTGTCTCCCAATTTGCATTGGAAGATTGATTCGCCGATGAGAAGCCTCATACTCGCCCGATATCCTTGCTGCCAAGGTACACAAAGAAGAAGGAATCCTACAGACACTCTCATGAAGAGCAGTGTTTCTATTGTGCCATAACAACCAAAGCAAAGAAGATACCAGTTCCATCGAGCCTAGTTGGCTGGCCTTCAAGAACAGGCATTCCCAGAAATTTTCTCGAGTCACCCAGTCTTCCAAATATCCTTGTATCCATGGACAAGACAATTCCCAAACTCGACGGCTACAAGAACATTCAAAAAAAGTATGGAAAAGAGAAGACTCTGTCTCTGAACAAACAGCACAAATCCCATATATCGGCACCCCTCTTATCTGCAGATTTACTTTCGATAGTAGTATGTTGTGCACCAACCTCCAAAGGAAAAATTTGATCTTAGGCAAGATAAGCGCTCCCCAAATGATACGCCATAAACTCGATCTTTCCTCTATCTGTAGTTCTTCCTTTCCTAATACTCGACGAGCAATATAGTATCCACTCTTCACCGTATAGTGACCGTTCCTATTATCATTCCAAATCAGTGTGTCTCTAGAAGGCAGACAGGATAAAGGAATACAGAGAATGCGTTGAACATCCTCAGTCTCAAATAATTCGTCCAGCAAGTCCACATCCCATTCTCCATTTAAAGTCATGAGTGCACTTACAGGATGTGGATTGCATATCGTACCAGGTCGTGGTTGTGGCGTAAAATTAGGAGGCATATTCACCCATTTGTCACTCCATATGTCTACTTTGCTGCCATCCTCAATTCGCCATCGGCAGTTTAAGACTTAATTTAATCAAAACATAATTTTTAAAAATTTATTTTTATATAATTTTTTTATGATTAAAGGTCAAAGTTAGGAAACTTTGACTCAAAAGGGACATATAATATGAGACTGAGGGAGTAGTTTGTACATGGACATGTGCATACCTTCAATTTTGTTTCCTCCTCTTAAGGTGTGTAGCATTTAAACAAAAACTAAGTTTACTTTTTTCTTCATATGGACATGAAAGGCCTGAAAAGAGGTTACAATTTTAGATAATAAAGGGGATATGATTTATTATAACATTTTTATGTGAAAGGAAAGCATAATTACAAAAAAGGGCTCAAGGGCAAGAACTGGTTAGAAACTAACCTTAGGGTTTTCTTAGTAATTTGGCAAGTGATAAAAGACAGAAAAGAACAAAAAAAATCAAATGGAGTCTCCTCATCAATCCTCAAAAGCGGCCTTTGGTAAATTTTCTAGATCTTTTAAATAACAATTAATATATAATTTCATCTTGGTACAAATGGAGGTTTTTAGCTATAACAAAGTTTAGAATCTCATACGAAGTCTAAGCCCACCTTTAATTTCTGTTTCCGTACCTATCAAGTAAGGCAACACCATCATTTTTGGAGGCATGGGTCACTTAGCCTACCATGATGTTGGGATAAAATGATATTTACACACTTTTCTTTTCTTTTCTATTGTTTATTCTTCTTTGGTATGCAAAGGTTTATAATTTAATTTTATTTAATCTAATAAGTCTCTAAATCTTATATTGCTTTAATAAATTTTAATTTTAATAGTATAATAACAAATTTTGAAGTTTGAACAAATTAAGAGATCTGATCTCACATAGATCAAAGTTTGAATCTTAGCATTAAATTTTTCTCTTAATTTATTCGTGTGATCTGATAATAGAATAGAGTGATGGACTTTAATTCTAATAATTAAGATTTAAAGTTTAAACCCTGGCAATCCCAATTATTTTTTTTAAAAAAAGAAAAAAGAAAACACACACATACTCACGCGTGCACTAAGTCAAAGTTAAAATCTATCAACAAATTATGTTTGGGGTTAGGAGAGGTAAAGAAGCTATTATAGTATAAAGCCTTAAATTCCTTTTTAGGTACAAAATATAGATTTTGGTGGGAGCTATGATTTGTACAAATTAGTTGTTGAGAGATCATTTGAAATTGATGACATTCATTCTCATTTTGTCGGGCCTCTTGATAAGGAGATATACATTTTTAGCTTTAAAGTAATTGAAAGATAACTAGAGAAAATAAAAAGGAGGGTGAAATTCTCTTTGTGCTTTTCATTTTTTTTAAAAAAATAATGCTTTAAATCTTCCTTCCTTGAAATAATAGAAAAGTTTAAAAAAAGTTGAGTGGAACTTGGCCTCCCTCTTCACCTTTCGGTGCATTAGTTGCTAGACATTTCTTTTTACATGTTTTTCACTAATCAAATTAAACTCCATTGATACAAAAGGAGTAAGCATAAAAAAATTGTATGAATAAAGTAATTAAGAGATTTAAGTAAAATATGTAAAAATTAAAATAATGATCATCAAGCAAGCAATTTTCAACAAAGTGGCCAAAATGCTCTTACAAATGGGAAATATTGAATTGGATAATGACTAGTTGAGGTTCTCATGCTGAAATTTCATGGGAGGAAGAGGAATCATGACAAGCTTTCTATGGTTGTTAAAAAAAAAAGATTGATTTGGACAACCTATAGATTAAAATCAACGAAGTAAAGAAAAGTTGGTAATTTTCATTTGCAAAAAAAAAAAAAAAAGAAGGAAAAATTTATGAAAAAAGGTTGTAGAATTGTAAAAAGTTGATGATGATACCATCAATTTACATATTCTCTTGTTATTTTCTTTCTTTATTCTCCCACTTAATAAAAACAAAACTAAAGTGATGGATTAAAATCTCAAATGGAGACAAAAATAATCCCACTTTCCCCAAAGCTTTATGATTATATGTTCTATGAAAAATATATGTATGAGAGAAGTTGTTGTGACCCAAATGCAAATTTTTCAAACCCTTATTTTAGTTCTTTTTCTTTTGGGTGGGGTGGAACTAGTGGTTGAGTTTGGTAGGCATTATGGGGTTTTAGGTTATAGTAAATGGGAAAAAATGGTGTCAAAAGAAAAGAATGCCAAATTAGGTAATCACAATTCACAAATACCTTTCAATATATATAAATTTTAAATTTTTGGGAGAGGCTACAAGTACTCATGATTTGTACTCAAGAATAACACTTAGTACAAATATAAGGGATACTTAGGTGTTTGGATACAAGCATATATTTTTTAGTTGTTTGGAGACATGTAAATTTAAGGTAAAAAAGTATAAGTACTATTCTTGAGTGCAAATCATGAGTACTTATAGCTTTCCCCTAAATTTTTTATGTAGTCTTTCAATATATTATATATACATACACATTGGAAAAAATATTATTTTGAAATTTGATATGGCATAATGTATATATGAATAAAATATTAAACCCAACAATTGGTTTGAATAAATTATTATGAGTTATAGATCCAACAATTGGGTTTAACTATTTAAAATTCCTTATCTCAAAAAAAAAACTATTTAAAATTCCTATATATATCTTGCTGTATATATAAATGTGATTCAAGGGGTATATGTAATTAAATCAGTTTAGATTAAATTAATTGATATGATTCATATATGTAAATTGCTTGTTATTAAATAAACAATAGGCATAGTGAATATATATATACTAAATATTATTTGAAACACCCATGGATATTACTAAAAGCTTCTTTTGGGAATCGATGAGAAAGCTCGGTTTGAACATTTTTTGTCCTTTTATATCTTTTCTCATTTGGTTAATTACTAAGAAGGCCCTCAGTTAGTTTCTCACAATTTCCTTTTCCTCAAGCCTTTTTTTGTAATTGCAAGAGTTTTTAACCAATTGAATGTGAAAGCATTTATTGATCATCAAATCATGTATTATTTATTTATTAAGAAGACCCTCAATTAGTTTTTCACAATTCATTTGGGTCTTTTGCCACTTTGAAGACTCATTTGCCCACTTTGTGTCCTCCTTTTGTTATTCCTAATTTCGCTATTTCTATAATTTTATGTGTAAAACCCATTAAAGTCTTCAGACTATTTGGTTTTGTTTTAATTTAATGATTTTCTTTTAAAAAATAAAAACGTCTCTCATTTTTCTCGAATTATAGTGATAGAAAGAATTTAATTAGATTTATGAGAAAGAAGATATTTTAAGTAGCAAAGGTTAATGTCCGAGAATAAGAAATGGATTACAAACTACGATTTTATCAATAAAAAATGAATTTTACAGCTATAAAACTCAACCACCATTATTAATAAATTATATATATAGAAAATTGAGATTCATTTAAATGGCAAACTACTTCACAAATACACAAAATACTAATAAATTTTCAAATTTTTGAAACGAAATTCTTTCTATATTCAAACAATAATAACAAAATCTATAACAAAGAATGTCCGACGCGTCAGCACGGACCGATCAACTTGTATTATATGATTATAGAATTATATATGATCTCCTTCAAAACAACAATCTTGTTAGGAAATTAGTTTAGACTCTGTGGGGGTTTGTTTTGCTTGAATTGAGTCTAGCAGCCAGCAGCTGGTTTGCTGTTGCTATTGATGGTGTATATATATATTCTGCTTTGTTTTATACTATTTTTCTTAATAATATTTCTTTACATTTTCTTTTTCCAATTTTTTCAATTATGGATGGATAGTATTAAATGTTTTGTTGATTTTATATATTGGATAAGTGGGAATCTCTAAGTTTACAAACCAATAATATATTTTATCTTTATTAGCCCCATATATTTGCACAAGGAAGGCCTGCTTCAATTGTGAAAGGAACATTGGCCAATATATATATATTGTTCACAAAAGATCCCCCAACTCAATTAAAATAGGAGCTTATTGGTGATTATGCTGTGAAGGTGGGATAGAAAGTTGGTTCAAAGGATGATTCATGTTCTATAATTCATTGGACCGACCCTTTATAAGACTCAGAAAATAGGTTTGGTGACCAAATAGCTTTCCAGAAAAAGACTATTTTTTATTATCCAAAATTTTCTAAAAGGTACTACTATCTATGAATTGAAAGCCCCATTTTAGATGACAGTTAATATGTAACTTTGCAGAGATGAGATTTGTATTAATTTTGACAATGAGGAACTTTATTAATACTCCAAATATAATGTTATAACATATGGTCTTTGGGAGCTTTAATGCAATTGTTCTTTCCCCAAGTTTTCATTATCTAATGGGGTCTGTTATGTAAATATTGTAATTAAACAAATTTTAGGCTAATTAGACATTCTTATTTAGTCTCCTAAAATGGAAGACATTCTTATTAGTCTAATTAGAGGAATTGATCATTGTAATTGATTGCTTAATTCCATCCTAAACTCAAAAGTAATCTCTTGTATATAAACTGTACTCTCTCGTTATACAAGGAGAGATGATACACTTCAGAATGCAAACTTATAACACGGTATCAGAACTAGGTTCTCAATCTGTTTAAATCACTGTCCATTCGATTAGCCTTAACCAGAATCCGCAATTAGCATAAAATATGTCTAATTATATTTACATTGATAGGGTGCTTAAAGATTTTATATTAAAAAAGAAACAAAAAACTTTGGTAGGTAAATGGTCCTCTTCAATAGAGACTTGAGAGAGGAAAGATTTTTTTAAGTCATGTTCCTATAACAGATAATTTAATCTAGTTTTAGGAGGGAAACAAGGCTTCCCATACAGTTAAGGTTGGGAGCATTTCCAAGGAACTGCTATTTGTAGTAAAAATGATTCATAATTTCTATATGTATTAAGCCTCAAGCTTACTCAGCTAATTTTGTTTTGTATTTTCTTAAGGCAATGGTAGTTGCACTCACTCCTATGTTTCATCCATATGAAGAAATTATGTTTTAATAGCTTTGATTATGAAAGGTTTCCAAATATTTAACATCTTGGCTTTTGCAATAAGATATGGTCATTGGGTCTCAAGTTATGTCCCAACCACATTTGAATGTACAAATTTTGAATGATGGTTCATGGCAAACATCTTAAAACAATGATCTAGATTGAGAAAATTGTGAAGACTGATTTGTGCCTTAGATCATCAAGAAATGTTTGACATGATTTTTTTTTTTTTTGGGTACATAGGAGGAAGGGAAAGGGGCCTACCTAGGGCGATGGGGAGTAAGGAATTTGGCTAGAGGGAGAAATCAAAATGTTTGACATGATGGATATGTAAAGGTAAAGATGGAGAAATTTAATTAAAAATATGAATTTAATCATTAAACTTAAACCAGAAATCAATACTATCAGCTACATGAAGGTTCAGAGTCCAAGAAATATGAAATTTTGTTATGAACAAAAAAAAAAGAAATATGAAATTTAAACTAAGTTTTGCAGCTATCATCATCTCCTAAGAAAGCTCCAAGGCCCAATGCCAGTGCCTAACCTGAACATGTAGATGTAGATATGAAAATGTTAATAAGAGTCATAGAAATTTCCCATTTGATTCTATTATTGCTATCGGTAGATAGGAAATAGAACAAAAGCATTTTTTTTTCTTAAATTCATCAGAAAATAGTACAGAAAAATTGAAGATTACCTCAGAAGACCGGCAAAGACGCGTAAACTCATAAAGATTGATAAAGAAATCCAGATGCCAATATAGCCATGACTGGCAGATAATATGAATAAGCAAATGATGCTCATAACTGAAACCAAAACCTGTTGGAAAGGCTGAAAGCAATTAAAAGAAAGAAGAAATATAGAAAGCTTTACTGCTGGAATTAAATGGCGGCTTTAATAAGTACAAAGTTCTGCACCCTATGCAGTTTTTTTGCTTTGCATTTACTAAGCTAATGCTTCTTCAAATGAAGGACTTGCTATTAAATTTGTTGATTCAACAAAAATGGTTATTAGTTATTGTTCAACTTACCATGGAATAGGCAGAATATGCAAAATCAGAAGCTCCGTAGTTAATTCCATCGAAAACAAAGGCTAATGCATTGATGGGTTGAGTTAATGCAACGAACTAACCGGTAAGAAATTGTTGATACAAAAACAAGTTAGTAACCGAAGTTTAGATTAGAAAAAAAAATCATAGATTTTGATGAAAGAAGATATCCTTACTGGAATGCCAAGGCTTATAAGTTGCAAAACACCCATGTCCTTTGTAAATAGTCCAGAAGCAAATTGTAATCCAACTTCTAGAATAAATGATAGCAGAAGCCCCATAACAATACCAATCTGCCCATAGGAACCATATAGTATAAGCTTATTTAGAACATGAAGAAAAAGCGGAATAAATGAAGGCTTAACATGATGTAATATTAGCACCTGCAGCACACGGGAAGAAGTGGCTATGGTCTTCTCATAATCTTTCTTTGCAAATGCACTTGCAAGGATTGCCTGTAAAAGGTAGAAACATGTTTAGTGTACAATAGCGAAGACATTCCAAATTCATATATTTTTTAATCTAACTAAACTTCTTTCATGGTCAGCTCGTAAAATTATAGTAACAAGCTTTTTACAGAAGTCAGACAATGATGCTTATGCTTCTGATTGGTGCCAGATTCAATGTCCAAGTGAAGTGCACTCGTTGCAAATAAGTATAGGACGAACATTATTAAGGTAAATGCTTAAACTACATAGAATCTTACTTGTCCCGCAACAGCCAATCCATCAGCAAGCAAAGAGGTTGCTAGCCAAATCTGCAAGCAAACCTGAAATGCAGCCATTGTTGTTGATCCCTGCCTAGCAGCTACCGATGCTGCAACAGTCACGCAGAATGTGGCAGCAATAACCTTCACCAATAGCAGAAATCCTGAAGTGGTAGCCGCAAAGATATATCATAGTCCTGTAAGTGTTCTATATCATTTTCTTTCTCAAAGTAACTCTAAGTAAATCAATTGGCAAGAAAGTTGAAGAGAATAAGAGATTGAAAACTGGATTACACAATTCCTTAGTGAACAATGAATTGTGACTAATAAAACAATCAACATCCTTTGAGTTTGCCAAGTATCATAATTTGAAGCACTAACCATTTTTAAGAAATCGACCAAGTTGAAGGTCTTTAAAACTTGGAGGTAATAAATCAACTTTATCAACTAATCTCCAGAAGAGTATGAGAACAATTAAATACCTACAAAATGATGGATTGGGTCATTAAACAAGATGGGGGCTAATTAAAAGACCAGACTAAACATACTGTGAACAAGTTAGAATTCAATACAAATGAATCGAAGAGGTATAGTAGCTTACTGAGAAAGGACATGAGCAATGGCTGCACCTTTGACGCCCAAACCGAGTGTGAATATAAATATTGGGTCCAAAATGACATTCGCTGAATCTCCCACAACTGCATTAGCAATTACGAATAACTAAGTAAGATTGATGGCAGTTAACCAACAAAATCTTAAGTACCTCCTAAAGAAGACAGATATAGCGAACAAGAATCATTGACATTCATAAATGGGGGATTGGGAATCCCAAAAGACAAGTGGTATTCAGAATGGGTTTTCTGTCTTGCCAAGATTTTGTTTGATAAGATGGAAGGAATACATCAATCCTCCAGAAAATATTTGATGTGTAAATGTGGATAAATTTCATAACATTTCAAATGTAACTCCAAACACTGAATTCCTTTGTATGGATGTTCCTAATAAGTCCCCAAAGTTTGATTTGACCACCAAGAATATAAACATGAATATAGTTAACAGGGAAAGCTTGCTTACTGATAGCATGTAAAGGAGTTCTTGTATCCTTTAAACCTCGAAAAACCCCTTGTGCAGCTAAAGAGAGAAGCAGAGCTGGGGCACCGAGTGATCTTAATGTCAAGTATTGTTGTGCTGGCTTGAGCATAGGAGATTCCTGCACAAAACAAAATTAGTTCCATCAAACTAAACATTGGAACAATAAATTAGAGGCTAAATTTTTTTTTGAGAAATAATAAAGATGCTTTTTTAAATTCTTGAGGATAAATGAAGATGAGTTCACTCCAAGAGGAGAATCCTGTCTAGGCAGTTGCTGTTCAGAAACTGAATTCAGAACCTTTTATAAACCTATTGACAATAGCAGGAGATATACTTCTTTCCAGTGATGTACCAGAAACGAACTGAATGCCTTAAATTCCAGTTCAATTCAGTTAAGAGCAAATGTACTTCACAACAACTAAGATAGCCTGGTTGGAGAAAAGTTTGTTTGAACATTACAACCTATATAGTTTATAAACTTGCGAACTATAGTCATGAATCAAACACGGCCACTTCTACAGTGATTGCTTACTATTATATAGTGGCTGTGGCAGCATACACATGATATAAAGCAGAAAGAGGAATAAAAGAAACGGTCATATATGGAAATGGGAAAGTCCAATTGGTTGAATAAAAAATAGTGTAAGGTTTTCCTAGTTCTCAGTATTTAAAATTTGCAGTGAAATTTCACATTATTTTGAAATCACTTCATTGACTTTAAGCTCTGTGATCAAGGTATACTCTTAACTATAAAGAAAGCCCTTTTTCAATGCTTTGTGATTATCCTCTTAACTGTCTTATCTGGTTCATGAAATACTCTAAAGAAATGCCTCCGTCAACTTCAAACACAGTGGGTGTGCGGTCTTTACATTCCATGAAGTATCTTTATCCTGTGAAGCAATAGTATATCTGATAGTCATGGCATGCAGAGCTTTTGAACACAGCCACTGTCCCTTTACATTAACTAAACATAGACAAATCATTTCACCGTCTAACTTTACTAAGAAACCATCAACAGGTTTGAAATTTAAGCATTCATTTATAGCAATGCAAAACGATTATAAGGGGTGTAACCCACTCAACCTTCAGGAAAACTTCTCTGAAATGTACTATAAGATGGTTAGGCACAGGTATGTGAAACAATCGCACCAACTACCAGGAAAATTGACATCACATCCACTTTGTTAGCAAGATAACCAATAAGAATGGGAAAATAACTATACTGGTATTCTCAGGGCAAGGCATTCATTCTTAGTTTAGAAAAAGATGCAAGAAATGGGATTCAATGTTTGAATTTGCAGCAACCAGGGAATCGGAAAAGGAACACTCACTGAATTTACACCCATGTAACTTAAGAGAGGTTTAGCAGCAAAAACGAGGAACAGAGTTTGAATGATCCCAAGCATGCTACCAACAACCAAAGCTGAAGATGCTGAAGGTATGTGCCTTTTCTCATGCTCAGACTCCACCATTTTTGTGTTACTGCTGCCTTCAAAATGAGGTGTGGAGATTCTCATTACTAAACTTACAGAGATGCCAAAACACACTCATCTAACAGACATAGCCAAGATACTGTTTAGAAAAAAAAACTAGAGAAAAACCTCAGACATAAATAAAGTTGAGAACCTAACCTAAAAGTGAAAATTATCCACATTATAAAAACAGCCTTTCAACAAAATCAGGGTAGAAAAATATGTGGAAAGCATACCAACAAGAGGCATAAGCTGTTCCATTTCATGCTCGACAACATGACCCTTTTCAAGGTTTTCATCTTGCTCAGCTTCAGAAGTTGATTCTCCAACAGCATCTTCCTCAGCAACAAAGGAGGTAGTGATACTGACTAGTGGGAACATGGTAATCCTTGATACTTGATTAAAAACTGCAACTGATACTCCAACAGCAGCAAGCTCCACAGAACCTATTATGAACAAAACATAGAAGCTGAAACCAAATAGTATTATCATTGTCTTTTTTTTTTGGGTACAACTGGAATTACCAAATAGTATAATTATAACTATACCTGATTCAAAATAGGCTCCTTAATACTATCATTAATAAAAAATCAGCTACAAATGTATATGGCAAACAGATAACCTAGCAAACCCTATAAGGATACTATCACTATGATGCAATAGCTTTCAGTTCTAAAATCATAATTTGACTTACTTTTCTGTATCTGAATGTCATTATATCAGAATAAGAGGCAGTAAAATAGTTTCATGTTAAGATACAGAGAATTCAGACATCTTTTTACTGGTATGTAGCATCATTAGAAAGAGTGAAACATCTTTTCTGCCTTTGTTGTCCTAAAATATGTTAGTTTTGTGCTTGCCAGTGAACAAGCTTCATATTTACATAGCATCTCACATTAATATCACAGAAGAAAATGGACACAAACCTATACGGCCGATGAATGCTGTGTCTATTAGAGAAGCAACAGGGTCTGCCATCAAAGCAAGTGTTGCCGGAAGTCCAATGTGTGCTATTTCTCTGCCCAGTTCATCTTTCTTGAGAACATTCCTGGCAAATTGTCAGAAAACTATGATTATTACTAATTTAATTTAATATGATAATAAAAGAATAATAAAACCACATAACTGATGGTTCAGACTTCAGAGTATAACTTAATACATAAGCATCAAAGAGCCTGGGGATGGTTTCCTTAATCTGGGTTTGAACCATTATTATCATTTAATCTTAGGTGAAAGCATAGTGTTCCAAGTAGGTTCTCAGAATTAATATGATTTATCAAGATATATGTGGTTTAAATTAGGCAGCTATTATAGCAAGAAGCAAAACATATTAAATTAACATGGGAAAATACCTTGCATCCTTGAAGAACACAAAGAGGGGTAACTTTCCAATATTCTTCCACAGATGGAAAATAGCATCAACGACCATGATTAGAATGGGGCTGCCCAACAAGCAAATTGGTAGAAGATATTCAAACTTCCTCTAACAATAGACAGATATAGCTAGAAACTGATCATTATCCACCAAACTCTATTTCTTGAGATTAATTATGCCCCACGAATTCTTCAAGCAGAAATATTTAAAACATTCGAGCAATAGAAACTTCCAGGCAATGGACAACAGACAATTGGATGCAGCAAGAGACTTTACAGGAATCAAGATGGCTATGCAGAAATTCCACCGGAGCAGGCTTAACGAGGAAGAAATGGGTAGATTTTCCATTTGGAAATGAAATGATTTGTAATATTAAACTAAAGGTTCTATCTAGACCAGATAGTGCATAAACCTGCCTTAGATATACCAGTCCCAAACTCCCACCCAAACTAGTACATCAAATATATATATTATTCATCAAAGTAAAAAGCAATTGCCAAGACTTCAAAAGATACAAAACAATTATATGATTAAAAATGTTCCTCAAGGACCAAGACAAGACAATTTGAACGTTCACTTGGTAACAGTCACGACTGGACCAGGTGAACAGTTTTTGCTTCACAGCCCACAGGTGTAAACTGATGGTTTGGTTTTCAGGCTCAGCTATGATTTGCTTTGATTCAATTTAAGTCTTCAAATTCTTCAAAAAAAAAAAAAAAAAAGTCTTGAAAGCTAAACAATATTTTCTTTCTTATACAAACAGGAAAGTTCCTAATAGCAGATTTCCTCATTATATGACCATTTGTACGGAAATTTAAACAAATGGCAATAAAGCATTTTCCCCATCCAATTAGATCACAAAAGAAAAACAACAATGAATGCCCTCGCAGGTATATATAAATAAATATTTTTAGGAACTTTGGAAGATGGAACCCGTCAAAGTTCACCTCCTTTTTCCATGCATGAGATTAAAATAAAAAAATGCTCATTCAGCATTTTATCAAAATGAATAATTACAAGAAAATTAATAACACAAAGTAGAACAAAATCTGTATATAATATTATCCCAGTTCTTGGAAAACCCATCCAATCAACATCACTGGATTCTACCCAAAAGAGACCTGCAATACCAATACGTCGACCTTGTGAAAAAAGTGGAGAAAAACAAGAGGCATAATCGGCATCTATGATGTAGATATAGATTTTTGTCTCTTTGCCTCTTAAAACAAAGTGGAAAGAAAATTCTCTGGTTTAGGCACATATGGCTACCGGTCTATATTAACCTGTCATAGAACCCCATTCAAAGAACACACAGGGGAAGATCAGGCTTAATAGCTGCTGCTGGATTCTGGTTACATTTTGTAGTGCACTGCTATAATAAGACGTTATATAAATGTCTTTCATACCATTCTAGAATGTAAATTCAAAAAGTTGAAACTAACAATTGGAAATGGAATATATAAATTTTTACTAAGCAACTGTAGATATTCAACTTTCTATCATCCATTCGAAAGCCACACCCGATATATAATCAGCCATTCAAAGTATGTAGCAGAGAAAGAAAAGAAGTGATTGCAAGATGACATATAAGAAGACCTGATAAGTAGAAAAATTTTAAGAGAAAATATTTCCCCCTTTCCATTGCAAAATTTTTGTCAGGTACAATACATCATATGGCAACTTCCAGTTTGTTCAGAAATACTCACCAAAGGAGTATTTGCAATCATCAAAATGGTGGAACCAGTTGTTATCCCTCACGATATAGGACTTCTCATTTCAAAAATTTCTTGGGGTACAATAATTGGTACATAGTTCATTTACCAATAGTCACCACAGGAGCATTTGCCATCCTCAAAATGATGGAACCGATTATTATCCCTCACAATAATTACTCTTCCAGAGCACTTGGACATAAACTTGATTGCGGTATGACAGTCACCACAGATGCGTAAATTCTTCATAACCCTAATTGGCCTATCTGGAGGAAAGGTAATGAGCCCAAATGCAACAGCCAGCCTTTCACTATGATATCTAATTGCCTGATTCTTTTCTTCACCATCTACTTCTCTCAGCACAAAACTTGTGTCTGCAACATAACCTGCTCGCTCCATTTCCTCTCCTAATTCCTCCAATTTCTGGTAAATTTCTTTGGTTTTTGCATGAGACCTATCCCCAGCAGCAAATGTGTGAACCTTATTTCCTTCCTCAACCCAACTCAAACCTGTCTCTTTCCTAATACCTCGGTCCCTAAGCATCTTCCTGGCTTTGGCTGCATCGTCATATCTCCCAGCAGCAGCATAAGCATTAGCTAATAACACATGTAAACCTGAGCTCACAGGTCCCAACTCAAAGACCCTATCTGCAGCATAAGCTGCCAATTCAGTGTTCCCATGAAGTCGACATCCAGTTAAAAAAGCTCCCCATACAGATTCTGTTGGCTGCATAGGCATTTCCCTGATGATTGAAAGTGCCTCCTGCAATTTACCAGCACGACCCAACAAATCCACCAAAGAAGCATAATGCTGATCACCTGGCTCAATTCCATACTCCTTCATCAACTCAAAGTAATGATGTCCCCTCTCTACAAGCCCTGCATGGCTACAAGCATACAGCACACACAAAAAGGTAATAAAATTCGGTTTGACCCCAATACGTTCCATCTGTTTAAAGAAATCAAATACTTTCTCAGTATGCGAATGCTGAGCACAAGCAATCATCATTGCATTCCACATCCCAAGATTCCTAACACACACTTCATCAAAAACCTGGTAAGCCCCCTCGATCACTCCACACTTGGAATACAAAGAAATCAAAGAACTCCCCACAAAACTCGATGCATTAAAATTTGTTTTAAAACACAACCCATGTACCTGCTTCCCTAACTCAAGCAAAGTCAAGTTAGCACAAACATGTAGAACACTCGAAAATGTGAAATCATTGACATCCAAACGTTCATATAAAGCTTGTTTGAATAAGGTCAAAGCTTCCTCATATTCACCCAACTGAGAATACCCATAAATCATCCCACTCCAAGAAACCACGTTTTTTTCAGGCATTGCATCAAACACTTTCCTTGCAACCCCAATTTCCCCGCATTTCCCATACATATCAACCAGCGAACTCGCCACGAAAACATCAGTATCATACCCAGTTTTCAAAACAAGGCAATGTATTGATTGCCCGAGATCAAAGCTTCCCATAATCGCGCACGACTTAGTAGCGCTAGGGAAGGTATGATCGTCGGGCCTGATGTTGGTAACAAGCATTTCACGGAAAAACTGGATGGCGAGGGAAGGGAGTTCATTTTGAGCCAAAGAGGAGATGACGGAGCTCCAAGTGGTGGCACTTTTGTGCGGAGCTTCAAGGAAGATTTGGCGGGAAAACAGAGGGAGTTGGGTTTTGGAGTAGAAGTTGATGAGGTGGTGGGAGATGAGAGGGATGGTTTGAAGGCCTGATTTGATGATATGGGCATGGAGTTGGAGACCCTTTGGAAGAGACCTTGAGTGGGTTAGTGAGAGGAGAAGGTTGCAAATGTTTCTGTAATTTATTTCAAAGGAGTTTTGGTTTAAAGGGTTTTGGTGAGGTTTTGGGAATGCTTGCGGAGGGAAAGCAGTTGTTTTGAGGACTTGATGCAGCATTAGTGAGTTTTAGCCTAGGGGGTTTTTGAGGGAGTGAGTGAAGTTCGATACTTCTGTTTTATATTTAGAAAAACCTTGTAGCCATATATCAAACTAGTACTCGACCGATTTAAGGCTTTTTTTTTTTTTTTCCCTACTCGATCAATTTTAAGGCTGTTGGTTTTGGCCTCTTTTGCAAGGTTTGATTTAAAGACATGATAACAAAGGCCTGCAAACTAGTGTCTTCGGCCTGCTTCCTTCTCTTTGGATTGAAACTAGTTCACGACAGTTTCCTACTTTCCTTCAAACATCTACCGACTAACTACCATTCCTGATTTTTTTTTTTTTTTAACAAACCTTCCGATCCGATATTTGGTAGAACAGATATGGATTAATCCAAAATCAAGTTATGTCGGACATGCTTTTTCTATATTCATATCTTTTAAGGGGTTCAACTTGGGTTGGATTAACTTGAGAATCGATTGACCCATAATGGTAGATTGAGAGTAAGGCCCACATATTTATGGCCCAAATACCTTGTGGGCCTAATAGCTGTTTTTCAGTTTTTCTTCTATTTTGTAAGTATTTTTGCTCGGACCGTGCGACGGCCATAAGTAGATACTCTGTCAACCGTCGAACCCAAGGAATCCTACTAGAGTTGTGGACAGTTGATTGAAATTGCCATGCGCTGCTTGTCCAGGAGTTGCTAGACATTTCTTCAAACACTTTGTACAGTAATAAGCCCTATGTTTACCAAAGCTCAAATGGAGAGACAAGAAGAGGAAGAAGAGCAACGACTAATATGGAAGTCAGAGGCAGAAGAATCGATGGTTTCCGTCACAATCGGAAGAGCCATGGCCGCTCTCCTCACTGCCCGTCCCAAAAAGCTCCACCACTCTATTTCTCGCCTCTCCACCGACTTCTCCGACAAAACATCGCTCGGTATCGTTACTCTTTACATACTAAATTTTACTTTCCTATCCTCCTCTTTCTTTTCTATTCCAATACAACTTGACGGCTTTTGAAATGTTGAATTTTGCAGTTTCTTTGGATGAATGCCTCTGGTTTCTTCACAAGTACGTCAAAGATGCGGTGCAGAGAGATGAAACTTTGGATGCGGTTCTTGTTCCTATGATCGAGCACGTAATCACGCAAATTTAATTTGCATTTATTCCATTTAATTTGTTTGTTAGGATTTTTGTTGTTGTTTGTGGGTGGGGAGTATTTAATATACTGCTATGCTATTTAGAATTTAAATAGATTTTTTCTTTTTCTTGAAAGTTGATTTTAAGTCTCTCAAAAAAAAGAAAGTTGATTTTAAGTAAGAACTTCAATAACTGGAAATTTTATATGCTATCAACTTGAATTCCGGGGTGACTTACAGAAGACTCGGATATCGTTATGTGTCTCACATGGATATCGTCTGTCGAATGTGCATTGCACACAGGTCCTAGGAAAAAATGAAGACTTGGTCTAACATGGTTTATGCATTTTTTTGCTTATTGGCAGTCATTGAAGTACAAGGACTCAAAGCATGGTGGTCAACCTATAATACTTCTCAATTGGCTCTTCCAAGATGAGCTTCTATTTCAAGCAGTTGCCATGAATCTTGCAAATACTATCACGAGGAAAGATGATCGGTATATAGCTTTTGGTTGGTGCACACTTGTGCGGGGACTCGTGGAATATGAAAGTAGTATGGATCAGTTTAATTTTAATGGTAAATATGAAAGATATGTACTGTTTCCCCATAAACTGTCTCTATTAAGTATCTGTTTTGAGATAATGATGTTTGATTAGCTATGTTTTTTGGAGTTTTAGTTAAAATCTTGGGACTGGAAAATTTTATGTTCTGTTTGCTTGTTGCTTGAGCATTGCTTTTTTTGCTTTGGAAAGCAAAAGGCAAAACTGCATGAAAACAATTACGATAACAAGATGCTTGAGTTTTAAAAATGTAATATTTTGATAACAAGATGCTTGATTTTACTTTTACATGAAAACAGTTATGATGAAATGGTGATATATTCAGTTAGTTGCATTAATAATATTGCTTTCTATTGTTTTCTTTTGCTTTCTTGCAACTTTTGAAGAAGAAAAAAGTAGAAAAATTATAAACAAAAACAGCCCCATATACTGTATTTTGTGTTTCAATAGAATATATTTTCTTACAAATAAAATTTAACTGTTTAATGTAGCATATTTCTGCTATGTCTGATACAATATTCTCTAATAATTGATGATTGTGCTTGTATTTATTGAAATTTGATGGATATTAATTTTTTCCCCAAATAACCCAGGAATAAAGGAGAAGTACATTGCTTTATTGAAGATACTTTGTTCCTGTATTCCGCGTCTATCGTGTATTGCACGTAAAGGAAGGTATTATTCAGCTGGCACTGAATGGATGCTGTTGGTTTGATTAAATTAGCAGTTGCCTTTATGCATATCATGTAAATCAATTTTTCTTTCATCAAGTTTTGGCCTGTGAGACTGAATTTTATTGTGGTATGTTGGATGGTTAAGGCATCTAAATGTTAGGTGGTTTGCACTACTAACATCAATTATCTTCTTCTTCTCTGTCTTTTCTTCTTCTTTATATATATATGGTGTTTAGGTGTTAGGTGGTTTGTAATAAAAATGGTGTTTATGCCTATGTGGCCTCTTGGCAAGGCAATAATTTCTTTGATGCCCTGGAGATGAAAGTTGATAGTTCGCCTACTTGGTTGGTTTGTGTCTTCCTGTTATCCATGTTCTATTTGCAACATGAGAAAATAGAATATTGTGAGTTAACTTGATAAATATTATCGTTTGGCACCTAAAACTAGAAAGCATCAATAATAAATATTTATGTTTGATCAATCATTATGCTGTAATTTTCTTTTTTTCAGTATGCTTATTAGTTATCTGCATGACTTGTTATTGTGTAGAATGAATTTTTTGAGAAATGTTAACTTTATTATTATTATTATTATTATTATTATATAATACTATGTATAATATGTATAATTCTTCTTTCTTTGGCCAAGCATACTAGATTGTTTATGAATTGTAAATTCTTTTATTTGTGAATTTGACACAAATCCATTTTTGTATTAGCAGGCATACTATGCAGTCAAACAAATAACCTTCAATTGTTTAATCTGTTTATTCATTTGTTAGCCTTAATATTTAACATAAAATATAGGACAAAAATGTTCGTAAACTTCTTGATATTTCAGAAATAAATCAATAATTGGCATAATTTTCAACTCTTGCATAACATATAACTTTTTCAGTCAGAGAAAGTCGAAAAAGCCTTTCAAAATGATTTCTGTTTGCTCTTTTCTCTAGAGAAAGAGTTTGTTATGTTCCTGCCCTTGCCCCAGAATTCAGATATCGCTCTTCTTATGATAGTGCACATGGCCCATGATAGAGCTGAACCGGATTCTTATTTTGGTTCCAGAGCATTCTTTTTATTTTGGTTTCCACTTGTGAAATTGGATGGCTTACTTTTTTTTNTTTTTTNTTTTTTATTTTT
>AWUE01019763.1:0-32070 GCA_001974825.2 Corchorus olitorius | reverse complement strand
TTTTTTTTTTTTTTAATTTAATCCAATATGGTGTGAATAATGAAACATCACTGCAAGCTTTGGCTTGTTGTTGCAGAACAGATAATGTTTATACAGAAGATGCTATTGGATGGTTTGGTTTCTTGTCATGATGTTTCTCTAGTATGTCATTTTAAAACTTGAAAAGTGATTAATGGTCCTTTTACATAAAAGCATATATAAACTTCATGTTATGTTAATGGATTTGTCTTATTGGCCAATTTTTTCTGCAGCTGTTTGCAGAATAAATTCGAGCTACCGTCACGCCTTTCGGTGGCTGCTGCAGATTGTTTATTGGCTTTAACTGAAGGTTTGACAAAAAAGCCTGATATCAATAACAGGTCTAAATCATTAAGTTCCCACCAATTAAGTTCAGCAGCAACTGGCTTTGATGAGAGGAAAGTCAATGCTGCTAATAAATCTTTTGAAGTTGTGATGATGGAGGAGGAATTTTTGCTGTGGGGTTATCTAGAAGATCTCATATTTTTAGTGCAGAGACTCCTAGCTGTATGTGTTGGACTTGGCTATTAATTTTCTGTTCTAATCACTACTCTTATCTTTTCTCTCATTCTTCTTCTTTTCTTTTTTCATTTTTTATTTTTTAAATCTTGTCCTTCAATGCAATATATGCTTTTTTTACTTTAAAAGTTATATGATGGTAAGAGGTTCAACTTGTGTGAATGCTCTGTGCTTTTGCTGCTTGTGACATAGATATCATCTCTTTTAGCTCTTAAATTTTCTCATATATGAGCTAGGTTTTAGACACTCTTGTTTGAAAGCAAGATTGCGTGTTTGAGATGTCTGCAGTACAATTTTTTCCTGGTAATGCCATATCTATAGTTTTGTGCTTCCCCCCAGTAATTTGGAATATAATCTTGGGTTTCTTAATTTCCTTTAACTTGAACTTCCCCAACCTTCTACTGTACCTAATCTTGAATTGTTGAAGTCCAAAGAATAGTTAGAGACTTGAGCTTCAAGTTTATCCTCGTTATTATTATAATTTTTCCTTTAGTATCCTGCTTTAATCCCTCAAGGGGAGTAGTTTTATCATTTATAATAATAAGAGCATGATCTAATAATCAAGTACATGACCTTTTAGCTTTTCAGCGCATTTTGAGTATCATAGATTCTCTTAATATTTGCACCTCAATTTTCTTATTTAACCTTTTGTTTGATGAGTCAATATTTGTTTTATTAAACATATTCCTGAACAATTATGATCAAGTATTTGTGAAGTGTAGATTATTAGTTCAGAGTCATTAGGAGAAGTGCTTATCAGATACTTTGAAGTTTGGATAGAATGTTGAGAACCAGAGAACAAATTTTGTTCACAGTATCACTCTTGTCAGCTATGCATGTAAATTTGTTTGAAATTTTATTCTCTTTTACTTTCTGATAAACCATTACTTGTATCTTCTTAAGAAACAAAAATTGGATGTTGATGCATTTACTTTGCACTATAGTGGAGCAGAAAGAGTCGTCCATTGCATGCTAAAGGATTGGAGCATGTGCTTAAGTGGTTGCAGGAGATAAAAATGCATTATGGTGGCCTTCAAGATGAGGCAGGTCCTCTATATACCTTAATCATGTTTTTAATCTAAATTATGCCTTAATTTGTGTTCATCATGATTTGTTCATTTGTAACATGGTATACAGGCTCACAGATTCTGAAGAGTGGAGCATTGCTACTCTCTTCGTGTTGGAAGCATTATGGCATGCTATTACACTTGGAAGATTACAAGCTCACTAAGAATTACAAGGAATTGTTGGACCAGTACTTGTCAGGCATCCAGGTGAGATTTATAATTATTTTGATGATTTTATGATATTTAGGGGAAGTTTTTCCTATATTTACACCTTGTGTTAGGTTAAGAAGTTAAAGTATGGGGCCAAAAATGTATATTTTTCCGTTTTAAGTTTAACATTTTAACTCTCAGTCGTAGTTATTCCTTTCACTAAGATAATGAATTTAACTTCAGCATTTAAATTCTTTCAAAAAACCAAAAGGAAAACTTCTGCATTTAAAAATACCTTTCTGGGATCTTTCATCAATACATTTGTAATGTTATAAAAGTTAAAACTGTTGGTTTGTTACTTGTTGAGTTCTCTCTTTCCACTTTACTGTCATCACACTTGCAAGTTATAAACGTTTTCTCTTCCCCTTAATTCTATAATGCCCACTTTAAGTGAGCTTGTCCAATTTTATTTGTAAACTTTTTCCTGATTATATTCTTAGTTTTGATTGATATGAAAGAAACATGGGAAGAGAAACGTGATGTGGAAGCACTAATTCAACAATTAAAAATATTTTTTCATTATAGATAAATTTTAAACAAAATATTTATTTATATTTTTGTGTTTCCGTTTATATTTAATTATTTCAATTTATATTTAGTGGAAAATATTATAAATAAAGGAGATAATACCACTATGTATTCCACATTGACACAATCTGGGCTCCGCCACTGGTCATATAGCTTTATGCTAGTTGAATGAAACTATAAATGTTCTAATTTATGTTTTAATGAAGAATTTTGTTTAGATGATTTTAGTAAAAAGTTAAATTCCAGTATTGGAATGCTTGGAGTGGGTTTTCTTTTAGTAAAAAGTTTAATTCCAGTATTGGAATGCTTGGAGTGGGTTCTCTAAGTATTTTGTGAAAATATCTTCTAGCACCTGTTGACTCAGGTATGCTCTTGATATAAAGTCTTTTAGTTTGATTATATGCCTATAGGATGTCCTTTCAAGCTTGATGGGTTGTATTATCATATGATAGGTGGACGAGCATTTAAACAATTTAGTCCTTGTTAGGAGGTGCCTTTAGTTTCTTGGTCTTGATAGACCGTAGGGAGGATAACAAAAACATCCAATATTTTAGCGAAGGAAGAGGAGTGACCTTTGAAAGATCCTCATCATTTTCTCAATCAAATAAGGAATGAAGAAAACAAAAGAAGAGAAAAATCAGAACACAATTGGAACTGCGTGTACAGGTTGTCAAATCCTGAAGACTTTGCTAAAATGTAATTCTAGACAGATTTATAGGGTCACTAAGATAGGATAGAGCTTGAAAAACGGTAAAGCAATTGAAACTCTCTTTTCCCTCAAGTTTGCCTGTTCTTCTCAAGACCTTATGATGTTGTAAGGTTGAGGTAGATGCCTGATAACCATGTGTAAATGAATCTATAATTTATTTTAGAGAAAGCAGTTTTTTCACATTTACTTGTCCTTTTATCTCACTTTGCCATGTTGTAAAGTTCTGTTGATAATGGTTATTTGTTTCAATGCTTATTTTTCCTTCCCTATGCTTTCCCATCTTAGGTGGTAATGGTAGCTTAGAAGCTCACCTCGATTTCAATTAAATGTCAGTAACACTAAGAGAACACTGATTTTGAATTTGATTGAAAGATGCATGTTTGTTTCATGTTATTGTGACAAGAATTTCTAGAAATGGGAGCGTGGTTTGATTAGAGGCTGTGTAGTGTGGTTGCTTATACTTGTTTGATGTCATTATTACATCTTTTCAGGTATTTCTTGTGGATCATGGTTTTTTAGCATTATGATTTTGATTATTTTGTTGTCAAGTCTTCTTTGGGTTGATAGATTTGTTTAGTTGCCTTTGGATTCATAGATTTGTTTAGTTGCTGATGCCAGAAAGGGTTTAATGCAGTACTATACAAAAAACCACGATGAGGAGCATGGCAAGAGCAAGGATGCTGGTATAGAAACCAGAAAGTTTTTCCTGAACTGCTTATGCCTTCTTCTGGGGCGCTTTGATGGGAAAAAATTTGAAGACATTGTGTCAGAATACGGAAATCAGATGTCACATGTTCTTTTGTCTCAGGTAAGTATGAATGAGGTCGAAATGTTATTAGTTAAGCACATGCATACAATTGATGTTATAATTAAGTCAGTTGCTATAAGAGTCCCCTGGCAGCACGCTTGAATTCATTCAAGTTCGCTCCCTTAGGGGTGAGTAGTAGCAAGTTTAATTTCACAAAATCAAACTGTGTATTTAGAAGTTTGCTGTCCACAGGCAGCTGTGGCATATTTTTGGTATGTTTGCTTTGTGCTATCCAATATGGTTGATGTTCGTGCAGCCTTCAACCAGCTGCTGATTTTGACTGGCTCTCTGAGATGCCTGTCAATATGCCTATTTAACTTTATTGGAAATGAATTAACGGATTGCCCTAGATTTGATTGCTAGGCATGCATATAACCTACACTGTCTAAGTTATGCATTGTGTCTTATTGTTGACTTACCCTTACTCTTTCTGTTTTTGATTCATGTTGGCAAGCTTCACTGCAATGATGATGATGTAATAGATGGGGTTGTGAGTATATTCAAGGCTGTCATTTTTAAGCCAAATATTTCATCTGGAAGCAGTGTAACTGATACAAAGCAGATAGATGTTGTGGTACCATTGCTGCTTCAGCTTCTTGATGAGCGAGATGGCGCTGCTAGAGCCGTTGTAATGCTTATAGCGGAATACTGTTCCATGTAACCCCTTTTAACTTTTGTTAATTCATTAGTTTTTGAGTCATGAATAAATCTGTATGGCCTCTATTTGGTGTTTAAACCTGACTGAGATTACTGGTGCACAAGAACTGCTGACGATCACTGCATTGAGGAAGTTCTTAACCGCCTTGCTTCTGGAACTTCTATCCAGAGAAGGAATGCTTTTGATGTTATATCAAATATAATTCAGATATCGACAGATACAGAACATACAGTTTCTCATTCAACCTGGTATGACGTTGATGTAGAAATGCTATAATTTTGTAATTTCTTAAGTTTTCACTGTTTAGTTTCTTCAATGATCTTCTGTCTATTACTTTGCAGGCAAAACATTGCAAATAACTTACTGTTGTGCCTTGGAGATGAAGAAATTGCAATCCGGGAAGGAACATCCAATTTGCTTCCACTTATTGGTTAGTTATTATATTTATTGAATGGTTTTGAATGCCATATATACATTTCACAACTGTTTTAGGATATGAGCTTCATGTGGAGTCTTGTGGAACTTTTATGTTGATTAATCAAATGCTTTAGTACTTGGACAAAATCTTCATTTACTTCTTACTTCTTGCTTTGAAGTGTGATAATTTGATCACAGCTTTCTGCATAATTAAATCACTTCTTTTTGCAGACCCGGCATTCGTTTTGCCTGCGTTAGTTCGTCTTGTTTGCTCATCAAATGAAAAGATACAACCAGCAGCTGGTGAAGCCTTCATTAGACTGCTTAAGCATCATAACAAGAAACCTGAAGTTGTATGCATGCTGCTTGACAATCTTAGGTTTCTTGCTTTCATCTTTAATTTGTTATCCCAACAATCCTTAGCATTAATCAGGAATAACAAGGAAAATATTCTTTACTTCCTTTATGTGTGTGCACACTGCAAGAATGTGAGCATGTATATATCGGGAGTCTTCCTTCTCTCTCTCTCGTGTTAGACCTAGAGGAAAGATAAATTCTACTTCTTACTTGTGTTAAATTAAATCTAAGTTGCACCTGTTTAACACTATTCTCCTCTTCTCATTTGTAGCAACCTCAGCCAGGGCCTAGCTGATGCAGAAATTGGAGCACATGTAGTTAAAGGTGTTCAATTGCTCTTACTGCTTAGTGCATACCTTAATATGCTCATTTTCTCTTCTTTTGTTACAGAACTAATGTTGCTTTCACTGTGTTTAATTGCTGAAATTAAGTCATTAGGTGTGTGAAGTATTTGATTAATACTTTGGAAATCCTAATGATAGCTTAATGAAATCTAGTTGTCTAGTCTTTGTGTGCGAGTGGGTTGCAGCTGATTTGTTGTATATCATTCCCAATGGACCTTGCAATTTGATTTGTGCTTTTATTTTCTGAATGTATTCTGAGTAAACGGGGAATTTTGAAATCTCATTTGATAGTTTCATCCTTCCTTGTTCTTTGCTTTCTTTTTCTTTTGCTCTTTTCTTATTTTTGATTAAATTTCAATTATTCAAACTTTAGTATCTCATCAATTTATACTCTTGTGGCAGGATCAAATTTCGACTGTGATAGAGTGCTCAGACTGATCCCAGAGTGGTCTAAAACTGTAAGAATTATAATAATGATATGCTATCATCTACTTGATGTATATTTCCCATAATGTTTTTCCTTTTCCCTTTGTGATGCATTGATATGTCTTATATCTCTCAAGTACAGATATAGAGACTAGATATGTAAAGAGTTACCATTTAGTGCTGTGACATAGGATTTCTTGAAAGATTCTGATTTGATTAATGGCTTCCAACACACATGCACATAAACAGACTTGCATACATTTTTCCTATCACATTTTTATTTTCTCAAATGCACACATTTTCAGCCATTAGAGAAATAAAAAGTACATATTTCCAAACAAATCTTTTAATCTCCTCCTACTACTATCCCATACAACATAGTGAATTCTTGTTTTTTGAACTAAAAACCAAATGGGAGAAAAGAGGATAAAAAAGAGCAAGGCAAAAGGAGCAATCTGGTTATGTTCGAGCTTGACTATAATTTAAGGGAAGAACTTTGATCACTGGGGCTATTTGATTGCCTCACTCACTTCCAATCACCATTAAAACTGATTTTGATATCCAAACCTATCCTCTGGAAGCATTGAGTGGGATAGGCTCAGCCTTCTGCCTTATATCCTTTATCTCTAACATATCCCATACAGATCTCTATTTAAATTATTTTTCTAAATTTTAAAGTATATATCCTATCCATACTTGAGGCAGGTTCCAATGAATATGGTAACAAAGAGGGTTGAAGGGTGTGTACACTCATGGCTATATATATGTCTTTGCTGCAGTAGGGAAAATTTTTGCTAATGTGTTATTATCTTATAGGCCTAGTTTGGCATTACTATTGCAGTTGCAAAATGAAAAAAAAAACCTTGGTTTGGAAAAGTGCATTTGAAAAGTGCTATTAGAAATTATTGTGAAAAAGTGTTGTTTGAGAATTTAGTGTTTGGTTGTTGTGAAAAAATTCTGTGAAGAGTTAAAATGTCTAAAATGGATATCCTTTGAAAAGAAAAGAATAAATGTAAAAATGTCTAAAATTAATTGAAGAAAAATTCTAGTCATTTTTCACCCAAACTGTAACTTTGAAACTGCAAAAGCACCATAGGCTTGGCTTTCGCGGTTGGCTGGAATTCTGCTGCCAAAAGCGAGCTTTTGACTGCTTGGAATTTGAGGTTGTGGCCAAAAGCTGGCTTTTGGGAGCCAACCACAAAATCTAAAACGAGCTCTTAAGCTTGGCTTTTGCTACTACCTTGGATTATTAACAGCCTAATAGCTAGAAAAGTTTCTCTTTCTCATCATTATTTGTTTTTACTGTTTTATGTTGGATATTTCTAATATCTTAGATTGTTTGTGCTTAATAACTTTCTACCCTTTTCATCATGAGATAATGACTAAATGAAATTGCTGAAACAATTTCCTTGCAAATTTACTTCTTGCAACATTTCTAGCAGTTGAATTATGGCCATGGAAGCAAATGTAGTGTACTATCGATGATATTCCTTTTGTTAATTCTGTACAATCTGTAAATGAAAACAATTGCCTGACATATTAGCTCCTCTTCATCCATTTCTTATCTGCATGTAGTTAAATTGGATGTTGGAGCTTCAGTTTTGTGTCAGTATTTGTATGTTTTTACTCACCGGTTCTTGTGACACATTTTAGGTTCAAGACTGGAAGATCTTAATTGGACCCCTGATTGACAAGCTGTTTACAGAGCCATCAAATGCTACTATTGTCCGGTTTCTGAGTCACATAAATGAGCAGTTAGCAGAAGCTGCAGATTTAGTCCTTCATCGTGTGGTGTTGCAGATGAAAGGGCAAAACGAGTATGCTCATAACTGTACAATTATTTTATTACAGCATGCATCTTGTCATAGTTTTTTAAAGGCTTCTTTTCACTTCAAAGGACCTTTCTAAAGGTTTCTTGTTACTTTAAAAGGAATGAAGTACATTGTATAATGGTAATCACATTGAAGCCATAAGAAATGACTGTCCTTGAGGAGTTGGAATGTGTAGTGAGAGAATAACCAACTAGGTATTTCATTTAATAATAATTTCCGGCCAACAAAAAAGGTATGTCATTTAATAGGAAAAGTATATGTAAGAGAAGAAACTGTTCCCATAATGGTAGGGTAGGTTTGATCTCAGTCGGGGAAGGATGGCTGGAATACAGTGGAAAAGCAGGAGCTATTAGTTAACATGTTGAAGATTTGGAGATTAGGGGAACCTTTTAATTTATAAAAAGAGGTTCAAGAGAATAAATGGTTTATTGCATGAGTGATTAAAAGAGATAAACACTGATAGTTGGTGAGCTAACTAATGAGATTTCTTTATAATCTGTCTTGGCCAACTAAAAGAATATCTTCATGGAACCATTATGATGTAAAAATTGTTTGGATAGACAATAATGAAAGCTTCTGTTTAGTTGATTTAGTATGTTAAATGTTATCGCAAGCTAAGTAGCACGGACACTTTAACAGAAGGGCTGTGTCTTTATGGGATGTGACACTTCTTTGATAGTCATGTACAAACATGTTGATGCCGTTGATATCTGTCATTTGTTTGACCAATAATGATTGATTTGTGCAGTGACTTGACTGATGGATTCATTATTATTGTTTCCTTTATTTCAAAACAATATTTGCTGAAGAGAAAATTGTCTAATAATTTTCTTGCAAATTGCAGTGTATTCCAGTTTTAGGAGCTACTATATGTTTGTGGAATATATATTGCATGCATCTGAGAGGATTAAATCCTTGGTTAATCATACTTTTTTTATTTTTCAAACTTTTGCCTCTTGCAGGATTGATGGTGTCTTCTCTAAATGGGAGATGAGAACCTGTGCAAGTGATGACTCAGAGAAAATGCAGCAATTTTTGTTTGAGCGCCTTTGTCCATTACTCATTATTAGGCTGCTCCCGCTGAGAGTATTTGATGATCTAAATTCCTCTGTCATGTATGGTCAACTTCATAATCAGGTTGCTGTGAATGGTATGACTTTTAGTTGCTGAAAGCTGAGCTCATACACTTTTTCTTTCCTGGAAGGTTCTAACAGTCTGAGTTGCTATAGTCAATTCCTTATGTAGAACAAAGATCTGATTGACTTAACTGCATTTTGATGTATTACAAAAATTAAACTCTGTACATTCTATTCATTCATAAGAATGTGATTTGTGGATCTAAAGTGGTTATTGCTTCCATATTCTATGGCTGAAGTTGTTGCTTGCATTTCGTACTCCTCTTTTTTCTGGAAAAAGAGAATAAAAGAAAAGAAAAAGAAATCTATATTTATGCGTATAACTTCTGATTGTTCTATTTACAATTCTATTGCAGAATATAATGACGCCATCAGCAGCAGAGATGAAATGAGTGTTGCTACTTTCCTCTTGAATAGGTAGATCTGTGAAAAGAAAAATTTTATCAAAACTTCTGTTATCTTATTTAAAAGCAAATGATTTCTTATTGTTCTCCATGTTTTAGGGCATTTAGTAAGTTTGAATTTGAAGATGTACGGAAACTTGCTGCTGAGCTATGTGGGCGCATTCATCCTCAAGTATACAGCTTGGATTTTACTTAATTAATTATATGTTATAACCTCATTTCCCCAAGTGCATTCTAGGATTTTACATATTTTTGTAAATTTCATATAAGAAATTGATCTTATTTGCCTTATGGTTGTCTAGGTTTTGCTTCCGATTGCCTGTTCTCAATTAGAACAGGCTGCAGATTCTCGGGATTTATTGACGATTAAAGCTTGCCTGTTTTCAGTCTGTACATCGCTTGTGGTACGCATATTTTCTTAGCAATATTATTTAGAAATGTGGTGTATTGAGCTTCTGGGTATGATTTTAAGCTCATCTATTCCATTCAAGCTGGAATCTTAATGTGAAGGTTTCTTCTTATCCCAGGTACGACGAAAGGAATCACTTATTTATCCTTTTATTCTTGAAATACGGAGAACTATAGAAGTGATTCTATTATGGCCTTCGTCTGATGATGATGATGGTACTTATCAATGCAACTAATTAGTTTTTTAATCCCCACCCTGCCCCTGCCCCCTAACTCACCTGAAGAAATGTACACTGATCATTTGTTGTCTCAGTTTCCAAAGCCCAACATGGGTGCATTGACTGTCTGGCATTGATGATTTGTGCCGAGTTGCAAGCTCCCGAATTGTTCAAAGACCTTACTTCATTGAGGAGTAACATTGTTGAGAAGAAAGGTAATTCTGGTAGGAATTTTATTCTTAATATGAATATTTGTGTTACACGATGCAAATATCACTTATTTGGCTCGAATTGTAGGCGGCGCTTCCTTGAGACCTCATATCCTGGGACTTGTGGTTCATTGGTTAATAAATGATTATGGTGAAGTTATCCCTGTGTCCAACTTGCATGATGAAAACTGCATAACTGAGGCACCAATTCCCATCTCCTTTCGTCTGTGCATGGCTAATGTTCTCATCAGTGCTTGTCAGAAGATATCTGACCGTGGCAAAAAAACATTTGCAAAGACAATACTTCCATGTCTTATTGATTCGGTTGAGGTACTTTGAAGATTGCAATTTCAGATTTCTTTTAGTTATAAAAATCTGAGGCTGATTTTCTCATCACCTATTATGCATTTTTTTTCTTCTACATGGAAATTATGAAGGTAATAATGGATCCAGAGGTTAGAGCTGCGTGCATCCAAGTTCTGTTCTCAGCTGTTTATCATCTCAAATCTGCAGTGCTTCCTTATTCCCGTGATCTTCTCAAACTTTCTTTAAATTTCCTTGGGAAGGGATCGGAAAAGGTATCATAACTTGATTATGGTTAATTCTAATATGATAGCTGTTCCTATACCTGTTACCTGTTTCATTAGTTATGCCTTGCCTTGATTCTAGTTGGGCTTAAAATCCATCTGATACTTAGAAATTCAGTAGTCTCATAACCTTACTCTAGGAATTCCATTTAATAGTCTCCTCCAATCTATTTTAAGGAAATTGCCATTATACTTCTATTTTATTTCAGTATGCCTTCTTCTTTTTAATATGTTGGTGTATTCCATTTCCAAGCATCTCAATTTGGTATGTCGTGCTTATGTATGTTATTGGTTTTGACTTGATTTGAAGGGAAACTGTTATGATGAATTAGAATATATAACAAAAAAAGACAAATTAGGTTCACAGATGCTCCATTTTAATCACCTTCCATGCACAACTGTATTCCTTCTTAATTCCCCACTCCTAGTCTCTTGGAATACATCATAACTAATTTAAGCTGCTACTAATTGGCAACTTCTTGTTGATCAGGAAAGGATGGCTGGTGCAAAGCTGATGGCTTCTCTTATGGCCGGTGAAGATTCGATTTTGGAGAGTATATCTGCTGGACCACTAGAAGCAAGATCTGTACTTTCAGATATATCTTTGACTGATCCATCTTTCGACATTCAACAAATATGTAGACAGTTGCTAGCATGCTTAAGTTCTACTTAGCGTCTCTGCAAGTGTTTTGCCTCACTTGCTATGAAAGAAAATAACATTACTAATGTCTTCATGACCAAGTATAATACTTGGTTAATTGGTGTATAATTCCTGTTGTATAGGTAGTTATGATGCCAAAAGTTTCACTTAGTCTAATTGTCAAAGTTATGGACAAATGCTATGTTTTTGATTTACAAGTTCCAATTTGAGCTTATTTACTGGATGTTAATTGCATCTAAGCGTGAGCATGAATGAGAACAATTTTAGTTGCAAATTTTGGAAGCAATCAGAAATTTTTAAGAAATTGGAACGAGTCTTTTTCCAATGTAAAGATAAAGAAATTGTGTTTCCCCACTTTTATATCTTGAAGGAATGTAATAGAGAAATTAAGATTAAGCAGCTTCCAGGAGTAACAAAAGAAAAATCGAGCTGGCTTTAATCTTTTAGAAGCCCTCTTGAATTTGAATGAGTAATTTCAGCAAATAGTGGGAGTCAAATTATTTACCCTGTTTTCTTACCCCAAATTAAAATGGCATGGCATTGCTATTGTTTCATAATTTGTGTAATGTTTTTTTTAATGCCATCAGAGAAGGCTAAAAAGAACTAAAAAGTTGCCATAAAGTTTCTTTTTATTGAGGAAAAAAAAAAAGTTAATCACAGTTGTTCCGTTGTTTCATAAAAGTATATATTTTGACTATGTATGTGATTTTCTCCTGGCTAATACTATTCATCAGTTTGTCTCTTTTGCTAGTACCATGATTAACATGGTTATCATATGCAGCTGTTGAGCAGGAATTACAATGGTTGAATGGTTGTTGAATCATGACGATAACAATTTCCAAAATTGGCCTTGGTGCCCCCAAGCTTGCAAAATTTTAGATTATTTAGCTGTATAGGAGTATGATTTATATTTAACCAATGCTGCTAATAATCCTTTGCTATCTAACCAAGCTTGCAAGTATGTAGACAGTTGCTAGCATGCTTAACTTCTACTTAGCGTCTGTCTCCGCAAGTGTTTTGCCTCACTTGCTATGAAAAATTCTTCATGACCAAGTATAATACTTGGTTAATTGATGTATAATTATTGTTGTATAGGTAGTTATCATGCCAAAAGTTTCACTTAGTCTAATTGTCAAAGTTATGAATTATATTTAGTGATCATGTGAAAGATTTTTTTCTTTTTTTTTGGCAGTAGATCATGTGAAAGGTGACTGCGTGGGATATTATTCGCCGTTGTTGTACAAGTGTTTATCGCAATTAATGCTAATAATAATAAAAATTCCAAATCATTGATTTTAATTCAAGTCCCAAACACTATCCGAGAGAATTAGAGGGGAGGATGGGGATAGAGCGGCCAAGGGTTTTGAAATGACCACGTAACTGGTAATTAAGTTGGAAATTAGAAATTGAAAAAACAAAACTTGACCTGTGAAAATCAAATAGAGTCAGCAGCAAGTTAGAAAAGTGCCAAGAATTCCACGACTTTTAGTCTATATATATGTTTCAAAGTTTGACTGGATATCTCTATATAATAATTAATATGTAGTTGTCTAAACAAAGGACTATGTTTCAAAAACAAAATATCCAAGCAGCATTTGTGATTATGTTCAAGTATAGTTGATCATAGACTCATAAAACAGGATTTCTGGTTATAAAACCCCATATGGATAGTCATATTGGATTCAAACTTATTTATAATCAAGTCGTGTCGGATTTCAATAAGGAAAAATTCTCCCATCACTTTGTTTAATTAATAAAAGGTGATAAGACATGTCATCCCGATTAATTACTAAGTTAAAAATTAAGGTCCGTCATCTATAGAATGTACTCATTTTTTTCAATTGAACATCCGAAATTTCTACTACTCACCTACTAGATCATCTAGATGAGTGGATTAAGTCTCAAACTAAAAGGATTCCACAATGACTTACAATATCTTGATAACATATGAGCTAAACTAAATTGACTTCTTCAAAGCAATGTTACTTGTTGTCAAGTAGTGTGCATGCGACATGAAATTATGGTAGAACAAGACAGTAACTTGGTTTGATTTTCCAATTTTGATATTTTTTCCATGTTGACCAAATAAACTTAATCACGGTAGAGGGAAACACCCAAAAGGAAAAAAGTGATCATTTACTTTAGTCTTAACCATTAACCAATAGTAATAAATCAAGTTCTCTTTTAAGTAAACAAAAGGACAAGGTTAGGCATATTACCCCTAGTCACATTACTCTTGTACACTACTATTTAAAATCGTTGGATTTGGACTTGATTTGAATAACAATTGTTGGATATAGGTAGTGTAAAAAAGTAATGTGATTTATGATAGTGTAAATAACTTTACGGTAAACAAAATGCGACAAAAATAATTTGGGGGAGTTATTAAAATAAAATATATAATAATAATATAAAACAAAGATAACTCGTATTTAAAGAGCCGGCTTAATTTGAAGTTTGAACCTTATATTTTCAAAGAAAGAAATGATAAAATATTTAGCTCACTTAGGCTTCAAGCTATAAATAGAATCTACTTCTCTTCGACATAACTCACACTTACAACTAAATAACACTAGCTAGCCAAGCCATGGCCACTACTTCCGATAATGGAGTTCTTTACTATGGCTCCTTCCTTTAGGGTGGCTCATTTTCACCTATATTATTCAATCCCTATTTAGGAAACTCTCCAATTATCGCAGTGGGGCTCGATACCCTCCGAGCCCACCGGCTCTACCCCTCGTTGGCCACCTCCACCTCTTGCTAAGCTCTACTACTAGTTTCCCAAAGAAATTGCATAGCCTAGCCACTAATTATGGCCCTCTCTTGCAGCTTCACTTGGGAGCTTCACCATGTATCTTGGTTTCCAGTGCCAAATATGCCAAAGAAATCTTGAAAACCCAAGAGCTTAACTACGTCGACCGTCCAGAATTCAGTTATCCTGATTACAATATATACCATGGTTCTGATTTCATCCTTGCACCATATGGCACCTACTGGCGGTTTTTGAAGAAGCTTTGCATGACCAGGCTTCTCTCTAACTCCACACTTCATCAGTTCACCGAAATTAGGGAGCAAGAGATCATGAGACTGTTGGAATACCTAGTCAAGGTATCCGAAGGAACAGAGTTTTGTGATTTGGGTGCTCGATTAACTACCATGATGAACAACGTGATTTGTAGAATGGCAATGAGCACGAGACCTTGGGAGAATGCTGAGGAAGCCCAGAAAATAAAAAAGTTGATTGAAGAGTTAGCGGTGGTTGGAGGAAAGCTAAGTGCAGGGGAGATATTGGGTCCCTTGGGAAAATTTGACCTTCTTTGTTATGGAGGAAAGCTGAGAAATGCCCTAGAAAAGTTCGATCAATTGGTTGAGGATATCATGAAGAAACATGAGGAGGATAGTGGTCGACAAGGGAAAGATTTAATGGATATCATAATGGAAACTTGCAATGAGACCCAACTTCTGAAGTCAAGCTTAGACATCAAAGCCTTTTTCCTAGTAAGAAAAATTTTGAAAATCTAGCATGATATATTTAGAGAGCTAAACATAGATATGTTTATGAACTAAATTTTGCTAATTTGGGTGCATGCAGGACATGTTCATGGCAGGAACCGACACATCATCGATAGCCGTGAAATGGTGTTGGTTTTTTGGAAGGGTTAACAATGGTTGAAATGGAGTTAACAGAGGGAAAGGAAAACAGAAATTTTGTAGTTGAAAAATGGCGATGAAAGGCATATGATTTCTATTAAGATTAAAGCCCAATTTATACAAGATTTTGCTGTCAAACTAATCCAATACAAAAAAGAGGTGCAAGTAGACTAGGACAGCTATGTTACAAGTAGTAGCTTAGAATTAAAACACCTGAAAAGCTAAATTAACTAGGCTAAGCAAAAGAGTTTGGTTCGTTACAAAAGAGGCAAGCCAGCAGCTACCAACATCTTCAAAATTGTGCCGTTTGCCGTTTTCCATTACTTGAAGCTCTCCAATGTAATAGGTTCTTCAAAATAGCAGCTCCACCATTCCAAGCATGTTGCTGCATCACTATGTTGAACAGTTGTAACTAACTTATCTGCTAACACTCCTCCTTAGTTACAAGCTGTGAAATTTTAAAATGGCTAACAAAAGTTGAAAGTTTTAAAACGGTTGATAAGGGTTGAAAATTTGAAAGGGCTTAACAGGCTTAGACAACTGAAAACAAGGTTAAAAGATGTTGAATAACTCTTGGACAGATTGAAAAATGATTTTTTAGAAGAGAATGATTAAAAAGACACAAGAGGGATTAAACAAAGAGGGATCAGTGTTTGAGCTTGAGGTTAAGCTTGAAAACTATGTTTTGTTGTAAGGTTAAAAAAGGTTTTGAAATTTGGGTTTAAAATCAGAGTTTTTGTTTTCAAAGGGAAGCATCTTGGTTTGGTTAAAAGTTGGAACAGATTCAAAAAAGTTGTTCTTTATGTTGCTGTTGATTATCTTCTTCAAACGCTATCTTAGCTTGCTGCCATTTCTTCTTGCTTTTAGCTTTGCAGACCTTTTCTACATGTCCCATTTCTTTGCAATATCCACAAATTGGATCAGGTCTAAAATAACAATATTTAGGCAAGTGAGAATTTTTCTTACAGTGTGGGCATGGTTGATATTGGTTCCTCTCCCCTGCATCTTTGATTTCTGCAATAGGCTTCTTGCATTTGCTCTTGTCCAGCAACCTAGCAAACATTGCTCCTTCAATTCCATCAAATTGGAGTCTATTCTTTACTCTTTGATCTGATGTAGAAAGGAAGTTGATTAATTCTGCCAAAGTCATGTTGATAAGTTCTTGACCTCTGCCCTCAAGAGCAAGAATATGCATCTCACATTTCTGTGGTAGTGACATGAGAACCTTTGTGACAATTTGTTGCTCTGAGTAGTCTTCACCATACAATCTTAGCTTATTGACAATCTCCAATACTCTGACTCCATAATCTTGGATAGATTCATCTTTTCCCATCCTTAGGATCTCATATTCCCTTCTGAGATTGTTGATAGTTAAATGTTTGGTCTTTTCTGTTCCTCCAAATTTATTCTTGATTCGATCCCATGCCTGCTTTGCAGTTGTGCAGTTCATGATTCTTGAGAATATTTGCTCTGAAACAGCTCTCTGGATGTAAACCAAGGCTTTGTGTTTTTGTTGAAGCAACTTGTCTTTTGATGGTGTTGTCGTTCCTGGTTCAACTTTCACAGTTGCTCCTTTAATTGTTTCCTCCTCCTTTCCTTTTTCAGGAGAGATTTGATCCCAAATCTCCAAGGCCAGCATGTTGCTTCTCATCTTGATACACCATAGGTGATAGTTTTCACCATTGAAAACAGGTGGAGGAAGATCACTAAGTCTCAAGGGTTCATAGTCCATTTTGATTAAAAAGATTTTATGGGTTTGAAAATTGGTTTAACAGGATTCAAAGTTTCAGGCTTTCTATCAAGGTTTGGTTACAAGGTTTTGAGTTTTGACAGTAGGTCCCTTAAGAAGTTAGCTCTAATACCAATTGTTGGTTTTTTGGAAGGGTTAACAATGGTTGAAATGGAGTTAACAGAGGGAAAGGAAAAACATAAATTTTGTAGTTGAAAAATGGCGATGAAAGGCATATGATTTCTATTAAGATTAAAGCCCAATTTATATAAGATTTTGCTGTCAAACTAATCCAATACAAAAAAGAGGTGCAAGTAGACTAGGACAGCTATGTTACAAGTAGTAGCTTAGAATTAAAACACCTGAAAAACTAAATTAACTAGGCTAAGCAAAAGAGTTTGGTTCGTTACAAAAGAGGCAAGCCAGCAGCTGCCAACATCTTCAAAATTGTGCCGTTTGCCGTTTTCCATTACTTGAAGCTCTCCAATGTAATAGGTTCTTCAAAATAGCAGCTCCACCATTCCAAGCATGTTGCTGCATCACCATGTTGAACAGTTGTAACTAACTTAACTGCTTACAAATGGGCACTGGGAGAGTTGATCAACCATCCACAGGTTTACATGAAGCTGAGACAGGAAATATTATCAGTGGTCGGATCTAACAGATTGGTCAAAGAATCAGATGTTCAAAATCTGCCTTACCTACAAGCTTGTGTGAAAGAATCTCTAAGGCTTCATCCTCCATCAGTACTTTTTCTTCGACAAGGCATGGAAGCTTGCACCATCGAGGGTTATAATTTGAAGGCTAAAAGTAGGATCATATTCAACCTTCATTCCCTCATGCGTGACCCAAATTCATGGGAAAATCCAAATGAATTCATTCCAGAGAGGTTCATGGGTAACTCCAACAATCTAAATGCAAACAAGGAGCTCATGGAAATGAAAGGGCAAAATTTTGATTACCTTCCGTTTGGGACTGGGCGCCGGGTTTGTCCCGGAGCATTACTTGCTTTGGCCATGACACATTCAACGATTGGAGCCTTGGTTCAATTCTTTGATTGGAAAATCAAAGGCGGAGATAAGGTTGATCTGAGAGAGGCTCCGGGGTTTGCCGCCACTTTGGCAATGGCAAGTCCATTTGTGTGCTATCCTGTCACACAATGCAATCCATTCAAACAAGGCTAGTGGTTGAATGTTACTGTCATAGTAAATGGTTTAGTTTAAATTAATCGTTTAATGTATGCGTGAGTCAGTTATCTCAAGAATACTCATTTACTTATCAATGATATTTTGTTAATGAGTACCCTTAGGTACATTTTAAGGTTAATCATGTGTTTAATAAAAGTTTAAGTTTTGATACTCCTTTTTCCCAAAATATATAATAGGCTTTTTTTAAAGAATTCAAAAGAATTTGAGTTGAATTCATTATTTGAATAGCTTATACAATTTTACATATAATTTTTTTTATCATCATCTGAGAAAAGTTACGTATATAGCAACACAATGTGTTATATAGTTTGTTGTTTTGAGTGGTGTATATCCCACATTGCTAAGGAAAAACAAATGCAAGTGCTATATAAAGGCCAAGTTGCTTAGAAGGTTATCTTTATATAATATGGGCCAAGTGGGGGTTCTAAGTCATTTGGGCTTAATTCTCCTACTAATGGGTCTAGTTAAAAGACAAACTTTATTAGTCAAAAGATGGGCACTTGGGCCTTGGGCTCTTAAATGACTTAGAATTTTTACTAAGTCTTAAATTTTTGTTTCCTACAAGCATTTTTCGGATAAAGGCATTTTTTGAATTTGATAAACTGTTAAAGCAATATTCCTCTATTTCGTTTTTTCTGAAATTGATCATCCATGGCTATCAATGATGCAACCATGAAGATTCTGGCTCAACAAGACGTTGGAAAACTCAATCAATTTGATGGCACCAATTATACAAGGTGGAAGGACAAGATCAAATTCCTCTTATCCACTGTCAAGGTGTTCTACGTTCTTGATGAAAATCTGCCTGCCTTGCCTGATGCAACACTAGAAGATACTGATGAACAAAGATTTAAACGTTAGACACGTGAAAATGATCTATTGACTTGCTGGGGTCTTATTCTCAATTCACTTTCTGACCGTCTGTATGATCTGTACTCTTCATTGCAAACTCCTCGTGAAATCTGGAATGCTTTGGAGACAAAATATCAGAATGAAAAATGTGGAACAAATAAGTTTTTAGCCCTGAATTATTTTGATTTCAAAATGACTGATGATAAGTCTGTCATGGATCAAGTCCATGAACTGCAAATTCTGGTTTCCAGGTTAAGGGATTTGGATGTTGCAATCCCTGATGCACTTCAGATTGGTGCAATCTTGTCAAAACTGCCCTCTTCTTGGAACAATTATCGAAAGAAGGTTCTGTTGCAGAGTGAAAGTTTCACTATGGAGCAATTTCAAACTCATCTGCAGATTGAGTGTGAGACTCGAATCAGGGATGAAAAAATGTCCAAAGACAAAGATGCTGCAGAAAGTTCCAAGAACAAATCACAAGTTCATATGGTTGGGGCAAAGTCTAGAAACAAGTCAGACAAATCTAAGAGCCTTAAAGTCAATCCCAAGGGCTTTAAGAAGAACAACAAGAGTGACAAATCTTGCTTCCATTGTGGTAAGAAAGGGCATTTCATCAAGGAGTTCCGTTACAAGAAAAAGGAAGACAAGAGATTTGGTTCTTCTTCTAAGACTAATGAAGCAAACATAGTGAAAGATGAAGATTATGTTGCTGTTGTCACTGAAGTGAATGCGGTTGTTGTTGAAAATTTTGATTTCTTCATTGATTCTGGTGCAACCATACACATTTGCAACAACAAGGATCTCTTTAACACTTATGTTGAAGATGAATATGAAGTATTTATGGGAAATCAGGCTGCTGTTCGTGTTGTTGGCAAAGGAAATGTAACTCTGAATTTTACATCAGGCCAAAAGCTCACTCTAGTGAATGTTTATCATGTTCCTGATGTTAAAAGGAACTTAGTTTCTGCAAGTTTACTTGTTAAACGTGGCTTTAAGATACTTATAGAATCTGACAAAGTTGTAATCACCAAGAATGGTGTGTTTATTGGCAAGGGTTATTCCCTTGATGGCTTATTCAAGTTAAGTATTAATGAAATAAATTCAGTTTCTGTTTACTTGGCTGGTTCTCTTTATAATGTTGAATCTTCTAATCTTTGGCATGCTAGATTAGGCCATTTAAATTATGCTACTCTTAAGTATATGGTTTCACATGATTATTTTACTTGCAAACATGATTATGCTGATAAATGTGAGGTTTGTGCACAAGCGAAAATTACTAGAAAGCCTTTTCCAAAGGTAAATTGTAAAACACAAATTCTTGATTTAGTACATTCAGATATATGTGAACTTAATGGAAAATTAACAAGAGGTGGTAAACGTTATTTTATCACTTTCATTGATGATTGTTCAAGATATATCCATGTTCATTTGCTTAAAACAAAAGATGAAGCATTTGAAGCCTTTAAAGAATTTAAGGCAAAAGTTGAGAATCAAAAGGAACGAAAAAATTAAAGTAATAAGAAGTGATAGAGGAGGAGAATATTTCTCCGATGATTTTGATGATTTTTGTGAAGTTCATGGAATTATTCATCAAAGATCAGCCCCCTTTACTCCCCAACAAAATGGTTTGGCGGAAAGAAAAAATCGTACTTTAACTGATATGGTAAATTCAATGTTATTGAATGCTAAATTACCTTTCAACTTATGGGGAGAAGCATTATTCACTTCTTATCATCTTGTTAATAGAATTCCGTCCAAGAGAATTCACATTTCACCCTATGAGATTTGGAATGGAAGGCAACCAAATATAAAGTATTTTAAAGTGTGGGGGTGTGTAGCCTACTATAGGCTTCTGGATTCTCAAAGGGAAAAACTTGGTTCAAGAGGTATTAAATATATTTTTGTAGGATATGCTCAAAATTCAAAGGCATATAGGTTACTAGATTTGGAATCGAATGTGATTGTTGAATCCATTCATGTTGAATTTTTCGAAAATACGTTTGTGCAAGATAATGTTATACATGATGGTATTAACATACCTCATAGTTCTGAAAATCAAAGTAATGTTCCTGTTTCTAGTCCTAATCCTTCTAAAAGAAAGGATTTAGGAGAATCCTCATAACCTAGAAGAAGTCAAAGGCCAAGAATAGAAAAAGATCTTGGTTCAGATTTTATCACTTTATTTGTTGAAGGAAATAGAGATAGACTTCTAAACACTTTTGAGGTATTAAGTGTTGATGATGATCCTAAGACCTTAAAGGAAGCTTTAGCTTCAAGGGATGCTGCCTTTTGGCAAGAAGCCGTAAATGATGAAATGGACTCAATTATGGCTAATAATACTTAGGTTCTTGTTGATTTGCCTTCGGGTTCGAAACCTATTAAGAATAAATGGGTTTTTAGAAGGAAATATAATTCTGATGGTTCACTACAAACCTTTAAAGCACGATTGGTTGCTAAAGGTTTTACTCAAAAGAAAGGAATTGATTATTTTGATACTTATTCACCAGTGGCTAGAATTACCTCTATTAGAGTGTTATTTGCTCTAGCCTCCATTTATAAGCTGCATATACATCAAATGGATGTAAAAACTGCGTTTTTGAACGTTGACCTTAAGGAAGAAGTTTACATGGAGCAACCAGAAGGTTTTATTCTTCCCGGTAATGAAAATAAAGTGTGTAAGCTTGTTAAATCCCTTTATGGTCTTAAGTAAGCTCCTAAACAATGGCATGAAAAGTTTGATACCGCCATTTTGTCTTTTGGTTTCAGGCATAATACAACCAATAAATGCATATATTCAAAGTTTACTAGTGAATATGGAGTGGTTATTTGTCTTTATGTTGATGACATGCTGATTTTTGGTACTAATATGATTGGTATCAATGAAACTAAGAAATTTCTTACTTCTACTTTTAAGATGAAAGATCTTAAAGAGGTAGATACTATTTTGGGCATTAAAGTCATCAAACATGATAATGGGTTTATGTTAAGTCAAACTCATTACATAGAGACTTTTTTAAATAAGTTTAGTTATTTAAAGATTAGAGAATACACTACTCCATATGATGCAAGTGTTACACTAGTTAAAAGTGATGCAAGACAAATTGAACAATTGAAATATACAAGCGCCATAGGGAGCTTAATGTATGCTATGCATTGTACAAGACCGGATATAGCATATGTTGTTAGTAAATTGTCAAGATTTACTCATAATCCTAGTATGGATCATTGGAAAGCAATTGAAAGGGTACTTGATTATCTTAAACATACCTCAAAATTGAGATTATGTTATTCCAATTTTCCAAGAGTACTAGAAGGCTATTCCGATGCAAGTTGGATCACCAAAATAGGTGATAATAACTCAACTTCGGGTTGGTTATTTACATTAGCCGGTGGTGCTATAAGTTGGGCATCAAAGAAACAAACATGCCTTGCTCATTCGACTATGGAAGCCGAATTTATAGCTTTAGCATCCGCGGGCAAAGAGGCCGAATGGATAAGAAACATATTACTTGAAATTGATTTATGGCCTCAGCCCATGCCGCCTGTAACCATACATTGTGATAGTGAGGCGACGATGTCTAGTGCTTTTAGTAATGTCTATAATGGAAAATCTAGACATATAAGCCTAAGACATGATTAAATTAGAGAATTGATCTCTAATATAACAATTACAATCTCTTACATAAAGTCAGCAAAGAATTTATCGGATCCGTTAACTAAGGCATTGCCTAGAGATAAGGTGTGGGAGACTACAAGTAGTATGAGACTAAAATATAACCCTTAGACACCAATAATGGGAACCCAACCGCGCTTGACCAAATCGGTTATAGACTGAGGTTCAATGGGTAATAACAAGTTATTGGAATGTCTGTTCAAAGTACTAACTATGTCCCATACTAAATAAAAGTTGTTAGTACTAATGTGATAAGAGAGGATGAGTTATTAAACTCTTAATGGAGCTATAAGAGGTTGTTAGGAATAATCAACAACAAGTGACTCCACCTATATGAATATGAAGTGGTGCCGCTTCAACAAGAGTATGAAAGGGTTTTACTCTTGTACATATTCATAGAAAATGGATCGCTAGCACAGGGCCAGTCATAGTACTAGAAGCAAACAAGAAATCTGGTTAGAAGAACTTAAGTATAATGTGTGTGGTGTTTCCGACCCTAGACGAAAGGAGTCATGGTTTAATCCTAGGACACCATGTACTTCGTTAGCTTCCTAAAATTCTTACACTAATTGAAGGTTTAATCTTTTAATGACACCTTCTTGTATGCACTATATTTATAAGTGAATTATGGTTTTTTAAGTCAACAAACTAGTGGGGGAATGTTATATAGTTTGTTGTTTTGAGTGGTGTATATCCCACATTGCTAAGGAAAGACAAATGCAAGTGCTTTATAAAGGCCAAGTTGCTTAGAAGGTTATCTTTAGATAACATGGGTCAAGTGGGGGTTCTAAGTCATTTGGGCTTAATTCTCCTACTAATGAGCCTAGTTAAAAGACTAATTTTATTAGTCAAAAGATGGGCACATGGGGCACTTGGGAGCTTGGGCCTTGGGCTCTTAAATGACTTAGAATTTTTACTAAGTCTTAAATTTTTGTTTCCTATAAGCATTTTTCGGATAAAGGCATTTTTTGAATTTGATAAACTGTTAAAAACTGTAAATACAGTTTTCAAAGTTTAATAGATATCTGTTGACGAACAGTTACCTTGAAAAGATGTCTCTGATCACGTTTTATAAATAAGAACGTGTTTTCCCCATTTTAACACACCAATAATTCTACTTCTCTCTGTTGTTCTTAAGCGGCTTTGTTGTATCCCAAATACGGCTTGTTTGAGATAGTCAGACAATATTGTATTTGAGAAAGCTTGACTCCTCAAAGTCTTGTTTTTCTCTCTTGTTTTCAGATATTTTTCTAACACAGTGTCCTTGAGCATATAAAGAAATAGAATTTAGTTGCCATTTGGGAGCTGGTAAAATTGTTGTAACTTCGGATATCCCAGGAATTAACCAAACAAATAAAAATAAAAAGGCAGAAACAACAAAGCAAATTTTCTTGTGGACCTATGCCACACATCTCCACTATCAAATCAATCAATTACAATCAACAATCATAACAATCTCTCCAGCAAACTCTCAATCTAATAAACCCAACATGGATGATTCTCTCACAACAACATAAAACTATTTCAACTTTTTCTCTCTCACACAATCTCTCTCACACACAAAAAACTAAACATAAACTGCTTATTTATACTAACACAAACTTAAACTCCAAGAATCCCTTTTCTATTAGGATTCTTGTCCACCAATCAAAAAATCTCTAAAAAATCCGAATCAAATCTAATTAGGAATTGGGTCAAAATCCTTACAATCTCCACCTTGACTCAAATTCCTTCATCAAAGCTTAATTGCTCCACCCTTTAACTAAATCCACAAAAGTGACTTTCTTCTTTGTTGGCAAATCCACATTCTTCTTCTCAATTTGATGTGAAGATACCGATCCATCTCCTATAATTGTGCTTCCAATCAACTCATACAAATTATTCGAGTTCTTCACTCCTTTCATCACAATCCTCGAACCTTTGGTGATCTTCAAGCCTCCACTACGGCAAGAATATCCATAACCCAAGCTATCCAACTTTCCAAGTGAAATCAAATTCCTTGTAAAGTTTGGAACACATACCTCACATTCCCAAGCATCTTGACACTTCCATCATGCAAACGAAGTTTCACACTCCCAATGCCTTCAATTCTTTCTTCACCATTATTAGCCATGTAAACAGGCTTATCACACTTCTCAAGTTTCGAAAACCATTCTTTCTTTTTGCAAATATGTTCCAAACAAGCAGAATCAAACACCCACATATCTTTAGTGTCTTTCTTTTCTTCTTGCACCATCAAAACAACAATTTCTTCAGAATCTTCATCACTATCAGCAGCAGCAATATTAACACCACCCTTATTCTTTTCTTTAGATTTCATGAAATCCCCCAAATCTTCCATTAATTTCTTACAGTAGGCTTTTATGCGCCCCATCTCATGACAATAATAACACTCCTTGCTACTCAAATCTACCCTTGGCCTCGAACTTGATCTTCCTCTTTCATTGAATCTACTCCTCGATCTTGCATCAGTCTTATCTTTTCCACAAGTTCCTCCATTGATCGGTCGTCAGCAAATCATAAAAATAAAATTCCCAACAAATTCCTAACTAGAGCAGATAGGGCAAGTAGGGGTCGAACCCACAGAGAAATAGGTTATTAATCTTTTTCTTAAAGCAATTAAACAAATTAAAGAGAATTTTTATAGTGAAATTAAACCTAATCAAACTAGCAATTAAATTAACTAAGAAAGCAATCAAGAAAATTTAAGAAAACAATTAACAAGATAGCAGTGAATAATCAAGAAAACAATTAATAAAAACCTCCAACATAGAATTAATATCCCTCTTGACAATTATAACATGGATCATTGATATCTAATAATTATGAAAACGAAGAATAGCTTGTCGGAATTAATTCCTAAATTACCTTAATTAGATAAGATTACCGGTTAAGGCTTAAATTACCCCTATTGTTATCCTAACAAATCAATTACCGGTTAAGGCTTAAAGATTCACCAAGCAACAAAGCATTAAGAACTAGTAATTTATACAAGCACAAAGAGTAATTTCTCACTCAAAGTCCCTTATTTCCCTTGGAAGGAGTGGTTAATTCTCAACCAATTGCTACAAACAACCAAGCCTGGACTATTAATCCTCGACTTGATCTAGCTAATGCTAACTTAATTTATCAAGAAAGTGCTGGCTCAATCCATCAAAACAAGCAACATAGAATTAAAACAGAGATCAAAGGAATACTCTAACAATTATCATATATAAGCACAAAATCTTACCAATATATACGTCAAGAAATCAATTAAATTCTACATTGGAGTTAATAAAAGGATTATCACTCATAAATTGAGTGAGCATCCAAAGAATAAGAAGAAAAACTTATCTTATGGATGGGAAGAGAAGGGGGCGGCGGCACTAGGGCTTTTGTCCTCCAAAACTTCAACAATTCTACAAAATAATTTCTAGATCTACATGTACTAAAAACCTAGACCTAAGGTGCCTATTTATAGTGGAAATAACCCTAGGAATTCCAATCCTAACTTGGAAAGGAGTCTAGGACGGTTTAAGGGTCTAACTTGGACTCCAAGTTGGATTAAAAGTCTTCCTAGAGTAGAATCCAAATCAAAATAGGATCCTGAATTTTTGCTGAATTCGTGCAGTGACTTCGACGGCATTTTTGGGCTTGAAGATGGCAGAACTAAGTCTTGGACTTCAAAAGAAAGTTGTAGATCTCGGAGTCAGCTTTCCAACTAGTATTCATGGGCTTCAATCGGAGGTCTGAGCAGAAAGTTATGATTTTTCTACCAAAACTGCGCCTGAATCCTAATCCTGTTAGGACTAGAATCAGGAATCTACGGGATTTGGATATTTCCTTGGATTTAGAAGTCATTAATTGGGATTTTAATTCCAATTAATATTTTATATGGGTTGAGTATTTTCCCACATAAATTATCCATAAATACCAAAGCTTGAGAACTTATCCATGACTTGTCTTCAATTAAAGCTCCAATCTTCAATCCTTGCTCCTTGAAATAATTCTTCAAAGTCTTCAAATCTCCAAATTAGTCTTCAATAAGTCTTCAAACACGAACTTCGAATCTTCAAATCTATACTCAAAATTGCTTTGCTAAAATCTGTGCAATAAGTCATCAAAATAGCTCCAAAAGAAGTGAAAAATAACAATTTCTCAATTTCACATCACTTAAGAACTTAAAACAAAAATATCATCAAAATAGCATATAATTAAGCATAAATAGATCCAAAAACATAGTAAAATAGCCATAAAAATAGGGTTGTTTTTGGCTCAATCATATTCCCCCACACTTGAACTTTGCTAGTCCCTTAGCAAATCATTGTGTAAGTTAAACAAAAATCAATTTTTCTAAAGATCAATTTGAACTCACACACTCATCAAAGAATCAATTCAATCATGAAATCAAAATAACAAAGAATAATAATAATACTAAATTCAAAAATCAAGACATAACAAGTATCATCATTCTTAAGTAGCCATAATCAAAGTAGTTTTAATCACTTACTATTTTTCACTTTCTATAACTACTTCTTTCTATAGGCTTATGTTTTCCTCTCTTTCTCCATTACTCAAAAGATTGTAGTGCCATAGATATACATCAAGGGTCATTGTGGGTTATAATAGATTTTCAAGGGTAATTGTTTTATAGAAAATTGAGGTTACTAACCTCGAAGTGTTCATGCTTTAGGGGTTACTAACTCCCTTTTGAGGCTACTAGCACTCTAGAAGGACTCCTTTTATTTTTTTCAGAGGGACAATATTTCTGCAATTCCATGCCTCTTATCCTCTTTCCAAGGGTTACTAACTCCTTTTGTTTAAGAAAAGAGTGACAACAATGGATTTTTTTTTAGTATGCAGAAATACCTCTTCTCCTCTTGTCATGAGAGCACTTCTTTTTGAAAACGATTTTTTTTTAATTACCCTCTTTATAAGTAGTCCCCCACACTTATTCTTGACATAAACCAATAACATACTTTCTTAATCATAATTTCAATCAAGATTGAACACAAGTTCTAGAAATAGATAATCACAGAAGCAATTAATAAATAAGATCATATCACAAACTTCAATTATACCTAATTCTAAGAAATCAAACAACATTCTATAACTCAATCAATAAATAAAGCATTATTAAAAATTCTAAGCATTCATCAATCATAATCAAATCAATTAATCAATTTATGCATGAAAAATTCAAAAGGTTTTGAGAAAATCAAAATTTTAGCATCAATTTTAAAAATTTATGTCGAAAATCAATTTGAAAAATTGGGGAATAATATATGATCAATCAAAAACAATCCAAAACAAACAATTTTCTATCCTAAGTTCTCATGCAAATAAATAGCATATGACTCAATTATTCAAGCAATAAACCTAAACCTATCAAGTATTCACCCCCCACCCCCCCACCCCCCCACACTTAAAATTCACATTGTCCTCAATGTAAAAGCAAACAATTCATGCAATATCTTACCAAAAATAAAGAGTTAAGGTTCATGAAAACATACCTGGCGGCTTGATGAAGATAATTACTCAAACATAAAGGCAATAGAAAATTAAGGTGATAGAAAAATAAAACTGGATAGATAGTTTATTAATGAAACTTGAAAAATAAAGATATAGGATAAAGGAAAATTAAAATTAAAGCATAAACTAGATAACTAATCCTAAGATGCATAAAAATAAATCTTAAATCTAAAGACAAGAAATTGAAATCTAAACCTAAATTGGTTTATTAAGAGCCTTCTCCAATAAATTGAAGAGGTCATCCAAATTCCCAATTATGTTATTAAAATCATCTCTTAAGCTAGTAATTTGATCACTAATCTCGTTGCATCGAACAAGGAAAGGATGAAGCTCTTCCTCAGCCTCTTTTTCTTGGTTAACCTCTTCTTCCTCTTTATCACAAGAAGCATCACTTGACTCAGAATCAGAAGCAACAATCACAATTTTGTCTTCACCTTGACCATTTACCTGATCCTTGATTTCCCTTAATGGCGATGGAGCCTTGAATTCTTCCACAGTAAAGACAGTTTCAATCGGCCTATTTGATGAAGAGGCATAATTTGGATCATGAGTTCTTTGAGGGAAAGGAGTACATCGCATAGGAGGTCTATAGGGTGGCCTATAGGGCTTAGTTTGGTATCCTCCCATCCGGGGCATGGAAAAAGGTCTATTCCAAGGTGTAACTTGTGGTCTTATCCTTCCATTGAAATTCCTTGGTCCTTGGGGATGGTGAAATCGATTCTCATAGGGATGAAACCGATTTCTGAACTCATGCTCAGCTCTAGCCTTTGATCTCATAACAGCTTCTTGAGACTTGTTAGCTTTTTCCAAAAGAAATTGATAAATCTTTCTAGCTTTGAATCCGGGCTTGGTAGCAATATCTTCTTCAGGTAGAAAGGCAATCATGCTCAAAAGTTCATGGCAATCTTGACGCAGAAAGCTTCCTTGAAATTTCTCTCCAAAATATGCGGCTCCAATTTGATAAAATTGGTTCCGAAAATTCTTGAATTGAACTTCAAAATCCATGGTGGTGAGCATCATCGACATCTTCACAAGGGCTAGGAAAAATCAAAATTTTCTTGTCAACTTTGGTGTAGCGTCGGGTTGCTTGCTTTTTATCGAAAATTTTTTCCAAAAATTTTCTTCTTATCGACGTGCTTAAGTCGAGAACTTCTTCCAAAAATTCTTCTCTTGTCGACTTGGTATAGTCGACTACTCCCTTGCTCAAATCGACAAGACTTTATCGATGGCTTCTCTAGCTCTTAACCGAAATTTCAAGTATTGTTCTTGTGATTTGGTGAATTAAAGACGAGGTAGAGGTGCCTTTATATAGTGATCAAATCCTATTCCTAAGAGATTTTAATTAGAGTAAAAAGTAAGAATCATACCTGGATTAGGAATCCATTTCCTAATTAGAAAAGGTTGTCATCATCCAAATCAATCAGGAGTCAAAATCCTAATTGGAGAGGGAATGCGCATGAGAACAGGAAGAGTGCCGCGGCACCAAGGCAGCAGCCTTGTGCGCGGGCCTGAACGGGGCAGCAACCTCGCTTGGCATGCGAATGGCCTGCTGATGCTGGGGCGCGCGGGCTTGCTTGCTGATGCCGTGTGCTGGTGCGCGGGATGGCTCGGCATGCCTGGTGCTGATGCGCGGCATGGCCTGCTGATGTCAGGCCTTGGTCTTTACGTGGCTCGGCTGAGGTGCCTGACGTGCCCGGCCTTTAGCTTGGACATGTCCGAGCTGGGGCCTGGTGTGGCCGGTGCCTGGCCTCGGCATGGCTCGGTACTGGCCGAGCCATGGCCTGGCTTGTCTCGATCATGTTACGGCATGGCCGGGTTATGGCCGGCTGCGGCTTGGCCATGTCCGGGCCATGTCTTGATGCCACCGAGCCATGGCCTGCCATGCATAGTTCATGCATGGTTCGTGGCTCGGTGCTTGGCTCCTAATTTTTTTCTAAAATCTGCAAAATAAGAATTTAGTTAGAAATTAAAATTATTGGGTTGCCTCCCAACAAGCGCTTGTTTAAAGTCATTAGCTTGACTTTCTCTTTTCTTCAATTTCCCTAAGTTGGAAGATAAACTGGTTCTTCCAAGTTAATTTCCTCAATCCATCCTATGGGAAAAGGTTCAAAGAAAGGTTTTAATCTTTGTCCATTAACTTTGAATTGCGTCTTGGTAGTTGGACTATAGATTTCCACCGATCCATTTGGGTATACTTTTTTTATCTCAAAAGGTCCAGACCATCTTGATCTTAGCTTTCCAGGAAAACCTTTTATTTGTCCTACGAACAGTAGAACCTTTTGTCCTTCATGGAATGATCTCCTTAATATCTTCTGGTCATTGAAAGCTTTCGTTTTCTCCTTGTAGATTCTTGAATTTTCATAGGCTTCATTCCTAATCTCTTCAAGTTCTTGTAAATGCAGCATCCTTTGAATTCCAGTTTCATCGAAGTTAAGATTGCATTGCTTCACTGCCCACCAAGCTTTGTGTTCTATTTCTACAAGCAGATGGCATGGTTTTCCAAACACAATTCTGTATGGGGACATACCTAGGGGTGTCTTATAGGCTGTTCGATATGCCCATAGAGCATCTCTTAGTCGCATACTCCAATCTTTTCTCTGAACATTAACTGTCTTCTCCAGAATCAGCTTCACTTGACGGTTGGATATCTCGGCTTGACCATTGGTTTGAGGATGATATGAAGTAGATACCCTATGGCTTACTCCATATTTTTCAACTAAGGCTTGTACAATTTTGTTGCAGAAGTGAGTTCCACGATCACTGATGAGGGCTCTTGGTATGCCAAATCTATGAAGAATGTTATTCTTTATAAATTTAACCACTGTTTTGGCATCGTCCTTTTCAGTAGCAGCTGCTTCAATCCATTTGGAGACATAGTCCACGGCTAGAAGAATGTAATACTTCTTTTCCAGATGGAGGGAAAGGTCCCATGAAATCAATTCCCCATACGTCGAAGACTTCAACAACGTATACTGGAGTTTGAATCATTTGATTTCTTCTCGAGATACTCCCCACTTTCTGGCAGCGTGGACAAGTCTTACAATATTCATAAGAATCTTGAAAGATTGTTGTCCAGTAAAATCCGCAATCCAAGATTTTTCTTGCTGTCTTCTTGTGTTCAAAATGGCCTCCGCTTTCGTCAGTATAGCAAAACTTCAGGACTGAATTAATTTCATTATCAGGAATGCATCTTCTCATTACCTGATCAGAACCACATCTCCATAGATATGGGTCATCCCAGAGATAATACTTGGCATCACTGATGATCTTCAATTTCTTCCCTTTGCTTAGACCCGGAGGTAGACGTCTAGTGACCAAGAAGTTAACAATGTCTGCATACCATGGAAGTTGAGAAACGGCGAACAAGTCTTCAAAAGGTAGCGCTTCATTGATTGCTATCTCTTCGTTGTTGCTTTCAATTCTGCTTAGATGATCAGCTACAACGTTTTCTGCTCCCTTCTTGTCCTTGATTTCGATATCAAATTCTTGAAAGAGCAATAGCCATCGCATAAGCTTAGCCTTTGCATCTTTCTTTGCCATTAGATATCTCAATGCAGCATGATCGGAGTAGATTATCACCTTAGATCCCAGGATGTATGAACGAAACTTCTCCAAAGCAAAGACAACGTCAAGCATTTCTTTTTCCGTGGTGGTGTAGTTCTTCTGAGCAGCATCCAGAGTTCTTGAAGCATAGTAGATGACATGAGGTACCTTGTCTACTCTCTAACCTAGAACAGCTCCAATGGCGACGTCACTTGCGGAATAGCTTGTCGGAATATCCCTCTTGACAATTATAACATGGATCATTGATATCTAATAATTATGAAAACGAAGAATAGCTTGTCGGAATTAATTCCTAAATTACCTTAATTAGATAAGATTACCAGTTAAGGCTTAAATTACCCCTATTGTTAACCTAACAAATCA
>AWUE01019762.1:5000-25616 GCA_001974825.2 Corchorus olitorius | reverse complement strand
AATTCTCAACCAATTGCTACAAACAACCAAGCCTGGACTATTAATCCTCGACTTGATCTAGCTAATGCTAACTTAATTTATCAAGAAAGTGCTGGCTCAATCCATCAAAACAAGCAACATAGAATTAAAACAGAGATCAAAGGAATACTCTAACAATTATCATATATAAGCACAAAATCTTACCAATATATACGTCAAGAAATCAATTAAATTCTACATTGGAGTTAATAAAAGGATTATCACTCATAAATTGAGTGAGCATCCAAAGAATAAGAAGAAAAACTTATCTTATGGATGGGAAGAGAAGGGGGCGGCGGCACTAGGGCTTTTGTCCTCCAAAACTTCAACAATTCTACAAAATAATTTCTAGATCTACATGTACTAAAAACCTAGACCTAAGGTGCCTATTTATAGTGGAAATAACCCTAGGAATTCCAATCCTAACTTGGAAAGGAGTCTAGGACGGTTTAAGGGTCTAACTTGGACTCCAAGTTGGATTAAAAGTCTTCCTAGAGTAGAATCCGAATCAAAATAGGATCCTGAATTTTTGCTGAATTCGTGCAGTGACTTCGACGGCATTTTTGGGCTTGAAGATGGCAGAACTGGGTCTTGGACTTCAAAAGAAAGTTGTAGATCTCGGAGTCAGCTTTCCAACGAGTACTCATGGGCTTTAATCGGAAGTCTGAGCAGAAAGTTATGATTTTTCTACTAAAACTGCGCCTGAATCCTAATCCTGTTAGGACTAGAATCGGGAATCTACGGGATTTGGATGTTTCCTTGGATTTAGGAGTCATTAATTGAGATTTTAATTCCAATTAATATTTTATATGGGTTGAGTATTTTCCCACATAAATTATCCATAAATACCAAAGCTTGAGAACTTATCCATGACTTGTCTTCAATTAAAGCTCCAATCTTCAATCCTTGCTCCTTGAAATAATTTTTCAAAGTCTTCAAATCTCCAAATTAGTCTTCAATAAGTCTTCAAACACAAACTTCGAATCTTCAAATCTATACTCAAAATTGCTTTGCTAAAATCTGTGCAAAAAGTCATCAAAATAGCTCTAAAAGAAGTGAAAAATAACAATTTCTCAATTTCACATCACTTAAGAACTTAAAACACAAATATCATCAAAATAACATATAATTAAGCCTAAGTAGATCCAAAAACATAGTAAAATAGCCATAAAAATAAGGTTGTTTTTGGCTCAATCATCCATGCTCCACCGTGAGAGCACCATCCTTTTCATCTTTCTTTTCAGTTTCTTTCAATCTATCATACTAAAAAATTGCAGAAGTCACATCTTGCAAGCTCAAGGTTTTTCTACCAACCATCAAAGCTCTAGTCACATGATCATACTTGTCTGTAAGAGAATTAATCAACAAAACTGCTTTATCAACCTCTTTCATGACTTCACCCACACTTGCCAGCTGAGTAACCAATCTATTGAACTCTTTTAGGTGTGCCCTTAAACTTGTTCCTGCCTCCATCTTCAATTCAAATAATTCTCTCTTCAAACACAACATGTTAGTAATCGATTTTGACATATAAATCGACTCCAACTTATCCATCAACTCCTTTGGGGTTTTTACGTTTAACACATAATACTTAATTTCAGTAGTAAGAGACAAAGGAATTGTACTTACTGCTTTTTGTTGAATATCTCTCCACCTGTTGTCATTCATCGCTGAAGGCTTATCAGCTTCAAGCGCATCTCACAATCCTTGTTGTACTAACACATCTGTTACTGTACTCCGCCACATCTGAAAACTGTTCGTTCCATTAAACTTCTGAAACTCAAACTTCGAAGCTGATCCGCTGCTGGAGTCTGCAATCTCTAATCAACAAAGCTCTTGCTACCACTTGTTGTAACTTCGGATATCCCAGGAATTAAGCAAACAAATAAAAAAGCAAAAACAACAAAGCAAATTTTCTTGTGGACCTATGTCACAAATCTCCACTATCAAATCAATCAATTACATTCAACAATCATAACAATCTCTCCAACAAACTCTCAATCTAATCAACCCAACTAGGGTAACTCTCTCACAACAACATAAAGCTATCTCAGCCTTTTCTTCTCACACAATCTCTTACACGCACAAAAAACTAAACATAAACTGCTTATTTATACTAATACAAACTTGGACTCCAAGAATCCCTTTCCTATTAGGATTCTTGTCCACAATCAAAAAATCTCTAAAAAATCCAAATCCAAATCTAATTAGGAATTGGGTCAAAATCCTAACAAAAATAACATGCCCTATCTATATATGGCATCTCCAACTGAGGATGGCCTTCTTTACAATGGCTCGAATCTCGATCTTAATTTTGCTAGTCTTGCCACTCTTTCCTGTTTCCTGTCTCTATATTCTTGCAGGATTGGAGCGTTTGAACTCATCCTGGTTTCTAATGTCGATTTCTCCAAAGAAAATTCTTGAAAACAAAGAGCTTAATTTTGTTCCCTCGAAAAACAAAATCTTGATATTGCTTTTTATAATTATTATTTTTTTGTACTTGAGGCTGTTAGAAATCTTAATCAGTACTCTACCACCAGGCCAATGGTTAATGTCACTTTGTTATTATTTTTTATTCCAATGAATTAAATTTTACGTGTAAGAAAAAAAAATACTAAAAGACTCTACAGTCGACCATGCAACAACAACAATAACCGTCATTGAAAATTGCAAGATCAACAACTTTTATTAATTTGATGGCTAAGTGTAGGATCTTATCAACATTTACTCCTCCATGAGAGACCCAAATTCATGGAAAAATCTAGATGAATTTAATCCAGATAGTTCGTTTCTTTTCCATTCATCTAAATTTAATCCATTCTTTTCGGATGGCTGCGTTTGGTTGGGTAAAGAAATATTCGGGTATTTCACTTAAAAATGATATACCTATGTACACAATACCCATGTTTGTTTAGAGTTAATCATGATTATGTTATGGGTATTGTTGCCAAATTACTTCAATTACCCCCTATTATAAGAATAAGCAAATTAAGCATACTTAAATAATAGAATGCAATTTTCACAAATTGTGTTTTCACCTTATTACACATTATCCATAAGTGAGAATATGTTTGACATAATTCAAATTAATTTACCAACAATAATGCCTATAATGAGAGCTAACATGACATGAAACCAACAAAAAGAAAAGTTTGGGTTATGATTTTGCTTTTGCAATATCTCCCCTCCCCCATTGTCATTAATGTCCCAATATGCCAAAAATGATTTTTCAGCTTTCTCTATACTCGCAAATGACTTGTGGACTGCGCCACGGAACGCATGCACTTGCGAATGTGCTTCCGGCCATGTGTCATATATACCGGGCCGATGACCAACATAAACCACATATGTTTTGCCCATTGCTTGAACAATTTCTACGACAAATAATAAAACACCATACATAAGAAAATAAAATTCGAAAGAACCAATTAAAAAATGCATAATTATGTCAATGAAACTAACACATAAAAGTACCACATACCAAACCATAAAAAGCTTATGAAAACCCACATGGTTTTCAACAAATGTTGCTTACATCATAACACACAAAAAATGTTCATTCAACCCTATTCAAATCATAAACCCATGACCTACATCAAGTCCAATTCATCAATCTCCCCTTCTTCATCACTACCATCTCCCCCACCCGCACCAGCTCCATCATCAACAACCCTACGGGCTCCCCATATTTGTTGCATCATAGGGTAGTGAAGGAATGACTTATTCCTGAAACAGCTAGCATCCTTTGAGACTGGATCGCGCAGGTGAGCCTAGACATCATTTTAAAACACATCTTATTAATGTTAGGCTTACTTTATTACCTACACCCATGCACTAATTAATTATCTTCAAATATCATAACACACATAATAACATCATTTACATTACCTCCATCCAAGCATCCCACATCTGATCAGAGTCGACAACTTGATGTGTTACCTCACTATAGCCGAAACCATCACGCAACAACAAATTAATTACACCAAACTGCCTTTTCAGGTGCCTAGTCTTGCTATTGATATGGTGGCCTTCGAACTTCACCAAACCTAATCGATTGTTCACCATGGTAGCCAAACGTTCTAGCCACCCTGGCACGAAATGGCCATTATTAGTGGGGAGGGTTTGCATGGACTCCAACAAAATCATTTCCTCCTCTACAGACCAAATCACCTTAGAGACCCTACGGACTTGTATGATTCTTTCACGGCCTGCCATTTCTAGGTTGAATATCCAAACCATAAACTAAATAAATTATTATAATATACAAAAACCATTCTTATCAATGCAATGCCACATTTGATAACTATTGGAAATCATAAACATTTGAATATCAAAACCTTATGAAATGTTCAAACAATTGCATAATATGCATCAAATACAAAACATTCATCACAAATAGGAGATGTTTTTGATACTTAAAACCTACAATAAATAAACCCTAGAATGTTCACTAGCTCTCGATGAAAATTATGCGCAACTGCATATAGTATGGCAGTTTGACTCCTCTAAGTGATGGAAGGGAAGGATTTTTCCTTTCCCACAATGTCCACAAAGCATCTGGACCCTCTAATTTTTCAAACTTATCAAACCTAAACCCAAACTGCACAATTGCATGAGCTATCTCGAACTCTTTCTTCAACTTGTCTACGTAATGCCAAAACTCCCCACCCTTTTTTTTTCGATGGGCATAGTTCTACAAAACGGTTGAAAAGGTTAGGGCCGTCGCGATATTCAGAGGTACACCCCCAAATCGACCACTCATCTTCGAACCAATGCTTGGTCAATGCATCAATGACAGCTTCAATGCATTCATCAGACCACTCCTCTGTCTTTGCATTGTTTGAATTCGATGCCATTGATGATCTAATTACAAATGACCCATACCCAACATAAACATATATTTCAACAATATTACCCACACAAATCCAAGTCCGAACCCTAATTTACAACTAAAACACCCATTTACCAATAAGCAAACCCGAACCCATCAAAAGCAAACAAGACATGATTCATCGATTCCCATAACAATTGCTAAAAATAACAAATACCATAGTATTATTATATAAACTGTTGTCTCCCATAGCTGAAATTACCCACACAAATCCACACAAATTACCCACACAAATCTACACAATGCACAATAACCAACGAAACCCTGATTTCATAAGCACACCCAAAACCCATCAAAACCTCTCAAAATCAACATAAAACAGCAAAACCCAAGCAATCAACATAAAAAATCCACAAACAATCAACATAAAAGATCCACAAACAATCAACATAAAAAATCCACAAACAATCAACATAAAAGGGGTTAAAAGTTATACCAACTTGTAGATTCGGGGAAGAGGAATCAAGCCCAAGCAACCGGCGACGGTGAAATCAAGAGACGGCGTCGATCTGTTGAATGGAAAATCCTGGGGTTTTGTAGAGAGAGAGGGTGAGGTTTTAGAGAGGAGGAAAGCAAAAAATGAGGAATTTGGGGAAAATACTAACTTAAATAGAAAGGGGTATAGGGTGTAAATAATGAAATTTAATAAGGACAAAATGGTCAAATAATACTAACCCCGTTTAAGTGAGATACCCGGCCATTTCCATTCCCATCGAAATCGGGGGTATTTGAGATGCCCGCGCGTGATATACACCTTGGGAATGTCGGCGTGTTAAGTGAAATACCAGGTATCTTTATGCCAAGCCAAATAGTAAACAAACAAGGCCATCTGACGGTAATCTCCCAGGATACCCGGTAATATCCCAAGATGACCACGAACCAAACGGCCCCTAAGTTCAACTTGTGGTGTATTGCATGGATGTATGAATGGAAATATTGTAGATGGGTTAAGGCTTCAAGAGAGTCATTCTTGGAGTTTAATGATGATAATTTTTGATCTATGGAGTGTGATTGAAATGTTTGTTATGAACATTGGTAATTAAGCTAAGTGAGGGTTTGAGGATACTCTGCAGGTTCTATTTTATGAACTTTTGAGGTATTAAATAATGTCAAAAAATTATGAAATTTGACAGCCTTGTAGAAAATTAAATTTGGAACAAACTTTGTGAAATGTTGTTTTTGCTAATTTTGCTTGGATTGGGAGTTATGAGACTCGGAAGTTAATGTCACTGAATTGAGGTCCAAAACTGGAAAACTGACTTTGAGCTTAAATTTGAAATGGTAATAGTGCGAATTTGATGTGGATTTTTGGGAATCACTTTTAGATCAATGAATTAGCTTTCATTTGGTTTTGGTTTCGCCTGATTTGGTTGTATATTGATTGAGTTATGCTCATTTTCCCCAAGCTTCTTAAATCTGAAAATGGCAAAACCATGTTGTATTAGTTCATTTTAGCTGCATTTTTTCGAGGGGCATAACTTTGTCTTCATAAATCCAAATTAAGTCATTCTTGTGCCAAATTTGTAGGGTTTTGAGTCGTCTACAACTTTGTAGAAGGATTCGAGTTGAGATTTTAAGTCTAAGATAGAGAAAAATGGTCGTTTCTATAGCTACACATTTTCACCTAAAAACAGGACACATTTAAAATATTTTGGAATCAACCTGAAATTTGATTATGATGAAGGAGGAATTTGAGGATGGTTTCTTGGGACAAATTTAAGTATAATGAATTGTCTTTCAAATGGATGTGGTTTCGTATGATTTTGTTAAGGATCGAGCAAGATGTGACTGTTGTTCTGATGTGTCGCCACACTAGGTTTTTGTTATAAAATAAAGTTGTCCAGAACTTTAATTATCATGTGTTTTATTAATGACTATTAGTTTTATGTAAATTGGGGCTATGGTTTTCAATGGACATTTTAATGTAATTTTGATATATACGAAATATGATTTTTAACGTATATGTCTATATTTTGAAATACCTTGAGTATGAGATATGTTTTTATTTTAATTGAATAGATAAATGTGATGACCTTAAATTCGATTTGTTAGCAAAGAGAGCCCCAATGTTATTGTGCATCTGATGTAATAAATTATGTTTAAGATTGGTCATGCACTTCACTCTTAATGCGATGTTTGTTAGCTCTCTCCACTCACGGAGTATTCTTAGGAATACTCACCCTTTCAAATTCTTATTGTGTTTTCAAGATAGTTAGTACTCCAGGTTTCTTTTGATGTTCGAGTCGGTGGCGTAGGCTGTGATCCCTGCTGATAGAGGTACTTCTCACTACGATACGGGTCCCAATGGCAGTTGTCTTGGTTTCTTGTTATCTTACACTCCTCATTTTCGTTTTACTTTGAGTTTGTTGATTTATCTTTTGGTAATCGATTTTGATTTTAAATGCTGAAGTATTTTACTATTATTCTCGGTTTTAACCATTCTGCTTTTACTCTGATTTGGAAATTTCTGTATTTCAGATTTATACTCTATTTGTGTTTTGTCTTTTTGAACTAGTATTGACGCTTCGTCGAGTCTTGTTGCGCGTGACTGGCCGACACGTGTTTCGAGGCAACACAGTGGGTGTTCGTGCTCGACTTTCGAGTCAGGGATTGACAAAATTACCATAGACATTTCACTTCTTTGACAATGGCACATAATAAGCAACATGGGAAAATGACTAAGTATTTTACTATTCGGCTGGCAACGTTATCACATATGGTTGAGCCGATATAGGCTGATATAAAAACAGACTAATATATGAAATACTTTCTTTAATGTGACATGAAGCTCTTCGACAACTTGGCTATAAATTACTTTTCAATATTTCAAATCATTTTTCACCTTTCTTCAATGGAAACTCATAGCCCCAAATGTGATATCAGGTAAATGTGAGCATATATTTTGTTATATATAATGAGATAATATTGAATATTCTTCAGAGTCCTTTCATGTTGCTAGAAATCATTTAACATTTGGGTCAAAGCAAACAATATCTTGAAAGTTTAATCGATTCTTTTTGTTTAGATCAGACTTAGGTTCTAAACAGATTAATGAACTTGTTTAACATTGTGTGAGTGCGATCGGAGTCGCTTATAAAATCTCGAAGCTTAGTGCGATTCTAATTTTTTGATATTTTGAGTTGACATTTATTTTGTATGAGGGTATTAGTTTAATCTTTTATTTATTTAGGTTGAACGATTTTTTCAACCACCAAAATTTTGATAAATTTTTCCATAAAAACTAAAATTATTTTCCAAGATATACAACGCTTATGATGTACCTATATAGTTAGAGTTAGTTTTCAGATTGTGCTCTGATACTTATAGTGTAGTTAAACATTTTGTAAACCACATTCACTATAATATTGCTCCGTCTAATACTTGTGCCGCATGCAACAGGCTCAAAATAAATTATTAAATTTCAGATATTTTTAATCGAAAATTTTTTATTTAAAAAAACTTTTTTTGCAATATATATATATATATATTAATTAGATATATATAATATTATCCAATCGTGGATAAACAATTATTTTTTTCAATCTCAATCGCATAAAGCACTTGGATATTTTGATGTCCATTCCCCTCCAACAGTGTTACTATGATCTTGTTGAACACAATTTTGAAGATGCTATAACGGAGAAGTATATCTTTTAGGATGTAAATATCACCGTCTTACTCCACCTCTTCGCCATTTATGAATAGCTTCTTGCAGTAAATTGCCATATAAATTTTACTTCTTCGACAATGGTACATAATAAGCAACAACATGGGAAAATACCTTAGTATTTTATTATTCGGTTGGCCACGTTATCACATATTGTGGAGCCTATGTAGGCAGATATAAAAACAGACAACATATGAAATACTCTCTTTAATGTGGCATGAAACTCTTCGACAACTTGGCTATAAATTATTTTTTTATACCAATCTTTTTTCACCTTTCTTCAATGGAAACTTATAGCCCCAAATTTCATATCAGGTAGATGTGAGCATATATTTTGTTATATATAATAAGATAATATTTAATATATTCTTCGGAAACCTTTTATGTTGTAAGAAATCATGTAACATTTGGGTTAAAGCAAACAATATCTTAAAAGTTTAATCTATTTTTTTTTGTTTAAATCAGACTTAGCTTTTATGCAGATTAATGGACTTGTTTTACATTGTGTGAGTGCAATTGGAGTCGCTTATAAAATCTCGAAGCATAGTGCATTTCTAATTTTTTGATATTTTTAGTTGACATTTATTTTGTATGAGGGTATTAGTTTAATCTTTTATTTATTTAAGTTGAAAGATTTTTTCAACCACCAAAATTTTGACAAATTTTTCCATAAAAACTAAAATTATTTTCCAAGATATACAACGCTTATGATGTACCGATATAGTTGGAGATAGTTTTCAGACTATGCTCTGATACTTATAGTGTAGTTATACATTTTGTAAACCACATTCACTATAATATTGCTCCGTCTAATACTTGTACCGCATGCAACAACCTCAAAATAAATTATTAAATTTCATATATTTTTATTCGAAAAAATTTTTATTTTAAAAAAAAAAACTTTTTTTTGCAATTTATATATATAATATTTTCCAATCGTGGATAATCAAATATTTTTTTGCAATTTCAATCGCATAAAGCATTTGGATCATTCGACGTCTATTTCCATCCAGCAGTGTTCTATGATCTTGTTGAACGCAATTTTGAAGATGTTATAATGGAGAAGCATTTCTTTTACGATGTAAATATCACCATCTTAATCCACCTCTTCACCATTTATCAATAACTTCTCGCTAAAAATTGCCATATAAATTTTACTTCTTAAACAATGGTACATAATAAGCAACAAAATGGGAAAATACCTTAGTATTTTAATATTCGGTTGGCCACGTTATCAGTTATAGTCGAGCCGATGTAGGCAGATTTAGAAACAGACAACATATGAAATACTTTCTTTAATGTGGCATGAAGCTCTTCGACAACTTGGATATAAATTACTTTGCTATATTTCCAATCTTTTTTCACCTTTCTTCAATGGAAACTTATAGCCCAAAATTTGATATCAGGTAGATGTGAGCATATATTTTGTTATATATAAGGAGATAATATTTAATATTCTTCGGAAACCTTTTATGTACTCCTCGATCTTGCATCAATCTTATCTTTTCCATAAGTTCTTCCACGCTCCACCGTGAGAGCACCATCCTCTTCATCTTTCTTTTCAGTTTCTTTCAATCTATCATACTCAAAAATTCAAGAAGTCACATCTTGCAAACTCAAGGTTTTTCTACCAACCATCAAAGCTCTAGTCACTTGATCATACTTGTCTGTAAGAGAATTAATCAACAAAACTGCTTTATCAACCTCTTTCATGACTTCACCCACACTTGCCAGCTGAGTAACCAATCTATTGAACTCTCTTAGGTGTGCCCTTAAACTTGTTCTTGCCTACATCTTCAATCCAAATAATTCTCTCTTCAAACACAACATGTTAGTAATCGATTTTGACATATAAATCGACTCCAACTTATCCATCAACTCCTTTGGGGTTTTTACGGTTAACACATAATATTTAATTTCAGTAGTAAGAGACAAACGAATTGTACTTACTGCTTTTCGTTGAATATCTCTCCACCTGTTGTCATTCATCGCTGAAGGATTATCAGCTTCAAGCGAATCTCCCAATACTTGTTGTACTAACACATCTGTTACTGTACTCTGCCACATCTGAAAACTGTTCGTTCCATTAAACTTCTGAAACTCAAACTTCGAAGCTGATCCCCTGCTGGAGTCTGCCATCTCTAATCAACCAAGCTCTTGCTACCACTTGTTGTAACTTCGGATATCCCAGGAATTAACAAAACAAATAAAAAAGCAGAAACAACAAAGCAAATTTTCTTGTGGACCTATGCCACAAATCTCCACTATCAAATCAATCAATTACATTCAACAATCATAACAATCTCTCCAACAAACTCTCAATCTAATCAACCCAACTAGGGTGATTCTCTCACAACAACATAAAGCTATCTCAGCCTTTTTCTTCTCACACAATCTCTTACACACACAAAAAACTAAACATAAACTGCTTATTTATACTAATACAAACTTGGACAAATCTATTAGGATTCTTGTCCACCAATCAAAAAATCTCTAAAAAATCCAAATCCAAATCTAATAGGAATTGGGTCAAAATCCTAACAAAAATAACATACCCTATCTATATATGGCATCTCCAACTGAGGATGGCCTTCTTTACAATGGCTCGAATCTCGATCTTAATTTTGCTAGTCTTGCCACTCTTTCCTGTTTCCTGTCTCTATATTCTTGCAGGATGGGAGCGTTTGAACTCATCCTGGTTTCTAATGTCGATTTTTCCAAAGAAAATTCTTGAAAAACAAAAAGCTTAATTTTGTTCCCTCAAAAAAAAATCTTGATATTGCCTTTTACTATTTTTTTTTGTACTTGAGACTGTTAGAAATAGAATCTTAATTAGTATTCTACCACCAGGCCAATTGTTCATGTCACTTTGTTATTATTTTTTACTCCAATGAATTAAATTTTACGTGTAAGAAAAAAAAATACTAAAAGACTCTACAGTCGACCATGCAACAACAGTAACCGTCATTGAAAATTGCAAGATCAACAACTTTTATTAATTTGATGGCTAAGTGTGGGATCTTATCAACATTTACTCCTCCATGAGAGACCCAGATTCATGGAAAAATCCAGATGAATTTAATCTAGATAGTTCGTTTCTTTTCCATTCATCTAAATTTAATCCACACAGTACTAATTGTTGGGAGAGGAACCGAGCCATATTTGCTGCACCAAGGCTTACCGAGCGGCCCATATACATGTCGGACACCATCCTGAACCCAAAAGTCTAAACTAATGGTTTTTTGGGGTCCTTCATGTATATATCGCACTCAAACAACCCATCTCTTTATGATGTCAGATGTTTCCCTCATATGTGATCCCTAACAATCTCCCCCGAGTGGCCCAACCCCTCAAGTCTTAAACCAATTACCAGCCATCCAAGACTTAACCCGTGGAGTGCAAGCAGTAGCAGAATTAAGGGGGCAGCAGGGGCCATGCCCCCCCCCCCCCCAAATTCTGAATTTTGAAATCCTTTTTAAAGGCAGTTGAATTTTGAGTTTGGCCCCCCCGACCCCACCAACCCACCCCCTAAAACAAAAAAGTAAAAACCCAATAGGCAATAGTGATGAAAATTAAGCGGCCCACCATAGAAAAAAATTTAAGCGGCCCATATGTCCAATATATATTTATTCATCCATTTACCTTTAACCCTATATAAATTCCTTATAGTTTAACGCATTAGCATCATTCATGTTCAAGCCGTTAGCCGTCAGCCAAATTTTTTTCTCATCACAATTATGAAATCAAGAACAATCGATTCATTCTTCATAAAGAAAGATGCTCAAGGGACAACATCATCTAATCAAGAAGTCACTGCAGAGGATACTACACCGCAAGAATTACCAGTTGAAATCGATACAATAGATTTATCTAAATTTGAATTTGATCCTGCATTACGTAAGCAAATATATGATTGTCCGGTTAATCTAGCGGAGAACTTATATAATGAAGGGAACACATCAACCTAAACTTTCAAAATATCCTGTTTCTATTTCAGCAAACCATCGCCGCCGCTTTCAATCAACATGGTACAAAGATTTTCATTGGTTAGAATATTCACCTTCTGAAGATGCAACTTTTTGTCTCCCATGTTTTCTCTTTAATAGCAAGCCAAATGGACGTTTAGGAGTAGGATCAACTGCATTCACTCATGAGGGCTTTACTAATTGGAAGAATGTGCGAGGAGTTGATTGTACTTTTTTTAGCTCATATGGGAAAAAAAATCCAAATTCACCACATAATAATGCAGTCAGAGATTATGAAAATTTGAAGAATCAAGCTCAAAGTATTAAAGCTTCTCTTAATAGGCAAACAACATAACAAATTGCAGCTAATCATCTACGCCTCAAAACCAGCATCAATATTGTTAAATGGTTGACGTTTTAGGCTTGCTCTTTTAGAGGTCATGATGAAAGTTCTGAATCAAAAAATCGGGGTAACTTTCTTGAATTGCTAGCACTCTTGACATCTTATAATAATGAGGTTAAAGATGTTTTTAAAAATGCTCCACAAAATGCTATGTATACTTCTCCGCTGACACAAAGAAATTTTACAAGTCTATGCTAGTAGAGTGCGTAACGCAATTTGTGAAGAAATTGGTGATGGAAAGTTATGCATTCTTGTGGATGAAGCAAGAGATGAGTCGAAGAAAGAACAAATGGCAATTTTTTAAAGGTTTGTTGATAAGGAGGGATTTGTGAAAGAACATTTCTTTATTTGATTTAGTTCATGTTAAAGATACTACATCATTAACTTTGAAAACAGAGATTTTTAATGTTCTTTCTCATCATAGTTTTGATATACAAAACCTTCGAGGTCAGGTATATGACGGAGCAAGTAATATGCGTGGGGAGTTTAATGGCTTGCAGGCTTTGATTTTGAAAGAGTGTAAGTATGCTTACTATGTTCATTGTTTTGCTCATCAGCTTCAACTAGCATTGGTTGCAGCATCTACAGAAGTAGCTGAAGTACATCAATTTTTAAAGGACCTAATTTATATTGGTAATGTGGTTTCTGCTTCTTCCAAGCGTCATGATGAATTGCAAGAAGCCCACAAGGCTGAACTTGAATGGTTAAGTTCTCTTAATGAACTACAAACTGGTACAGGTATGAACCAAGTGGGCACTTTACAACGTCCTAGTGAAACTCGATGGAGTTCTCACTTGAACTCAATCATTAGCTTAATGAAGATGTTTCGCGCAGCAGGAATTGTTCTTGTAAAGGTAAGAGATACTGCACCAAACTATTCTCAACCGAGGAGATGCTCAGCATGCATATACTAGATTAAGATCTTTTGAATTTGTTTTTATTTTGCATTTGATTAAAGAAGTTATGGGGATTATTGACCATCTTTGTCAAGCTTTGCAGCGTCGTTCTCAAGATATATTGAATGCCATGAATTTAGTCTCAACCACAAAAGTGTCAATTCAAGAGTTAAGAGACAATGGATGGGATAGTTTATTGAAGGATGTGATCTTTTTGTGGTAATTTTGAGTTAGATGTTCCAGATATGAATGCTAATTATGTTGTAGGTCGAAGTCGCAACAGGAAAGAAAATGTTACAGTGGAGCATCATTATCGAGTGGAAATATTTTTTGCGGTAATAGATGCTCAGCTACAAGAATTGAATAATAGGTTTAATGAGCATGTTGTTGAGCTTTTTTTTCTTACTGCAAGTTTAGATCCCGAAGACTTTCAAATCATTTGATGCTGAAAAGATAAGTGATCTTGTCAATAAATTTTATCCAGAAGGTTTTTCCCCGCAAGAGAAAGAACTTTTTCCATATGAGTTAAGACATTATGAACTTGATGTGTGCAAGCATGTTGATTTGAGGGATATATCAACACTTTCTGAACTTTGTAGAAGTTTATTTGAAAGTGGGAAGGGAAAGATGTATCCACTTGTTGATAGATTAATTCATCTTGTATTGGCTCTGGCAGTTTCAACTGCATCCACAAAACGTGCTTTTTCAGCTATGAATATTGTGAAGACTCGACTTCGAAGTAAGATGCAAGATGAGTATTTAAGAAACTCATTGGTTGTCAACATTGAGAGAGAACTTGTAAACCAATTTAGTATTGATGTCATTATTGATGATTTTAGTGCAATGAAAGATCAGAGGGTACAATTCAATAAAAAAAATTTTTACTCTATATTTTTTTTTGTATAATTTTCTTTTAATTCAGAATAAATTTTATCCTTTATATATTGGCCCCCCATCCCGAAAATTCCTGGTTTCGCCCCTGAGTGCAAGCACATCACTCCACAATTGAATAAGCTTGGAGTTTATCTATACTATATATAAAAGTACGAATAAGGGGAAACTTTATGTTTTCCGATTATACCTTTTTTTTAATATATTTCTAAATTCCCATTATTAAATAATATTTTAATTATTCCAATATTAAAATAATGAAAATTTAGATTATCCTCATTAATTAGAATCCAACATGGCCAATAGGGATGCCCCACATCATCTTTAACATCTGAATTTTCGTCCAAAAGATTCTCCAAGTCGGTTTAGGAGAAGATCAATTCTGTCCAGAAAATTTAAGGGCAAAATCGTCCATCGATACGGCAGAATTAAGTCTCGAGATAAACATAAAAGTTGTAGATCTTGGAATCGTCCTTCAAACGGTACCTCATTTTGATTTTTCTGAGTTCTGGATCAAAAGTTATGAATTTTCTTCCAAAACTGCTTTTGTGAAGCCCTCCTTTAAATAGGATTTAACAATGCTGCATTAGGGCTGAATCATTACTGCATCATAATTACTGATTGGATTTGCACTCCTACTTTGGGCTTCCATATTAACGAATTGGGTCTAAGAATATCAGATTTAGATTTCAATAAATCTGGCTTGACAATTTGGACTTCATGGACTCATTTTTTTCAAATATATTTCTAAATTGCCATTATTACATAATATTTTAATTATTCCACTATTAAAATAATGACAATTTAGATTATCCTCATTAATTAGAATCCAACGTGGCCAATAGGGATGCCCCACATCATTTTTAGCATCTGAATTTTCGTCTAAAACATTCTCAAAGTCCGTTTAGGAGAAGATCAATTATGTCCAGAAATTTCAAAGGTAAAATAGTCCACCAAAACGACAGAATTAGGTCTCAAGATAAGCATAAAAGCTGTAGATCTTGGAATCCTCTTTCCAACGGTACCTCATTTGCATTTTTCTGAGCTCTGAATCAAAAGTTATGAAATTTCTTCCAAACTTCTCTTGTGAAGTCCTCCTTTAAATAAGATTTAACAATGCTGCATCAGGGCTGAATCATAATTACTGATTGGACTTGGATTCATTCTTTGGGCTTCCATATTAACGAATTGGGTCTAAGAATATCAGATTTAGACTTCAAAACATCTGACTTGACTATTTGGACTTCATGGACTCAAACGAGTCTAATGGGCCTATTTGGCTGAAATGAGACAAATTTAATAGTTTCTCCAAATCCATCTTTACTATATATAAAAGTACGAATAATGGAAAACTTTATGTTTCCGATTGTACCTTTTTTTCAAATATATTTTTAAATTGACATTATTAAAATTTATTATTTAAGAATTAATTATAAAATTTCAATTTAGACCGAATTATAAGTTTGTAAAATTGATTTTCATTGATGAACATGCAAATTTTATGAATAATGGGAAACTTTATGTTTTCCGATTGTACCCTTTTTTCAAATATATTTTTAAATTAGCATTATGAAAATTTAGTATTATTTTAATAAGGAGTACCAAAATTTGATAAAAGGTTATCAAATCTCAGAGAGTGGTTATCGAAATTTCATAGAGATCAGATTATCAAAACTTATAAGAAGATTATCAAAATTTATAGTGTTATTATCAAAATTTCAAAGCGAGCTTATCAAAATTACATAATGTGATTATAAAAATTTCATAGAGGGGCCAACAAAATTTTATCGAGAGTTTATTAAAATTTCATAAAGAGGTTATCAAATTTTCAAAATGTAATTACCAAAATTTCATAGTGGTATTTTTGGGGATGTTATCAAAATTTTATAGTATGGTTACCAAATTAGGAAGGTTATTAAACTTTTATTATGGAGTTATAAAAATTTCAGGCAGGATATCAAAATTTCATATGAAGGTTATCAAAATTTCATAGTTTAGTTTTCAAAATTTCATAGGAGGGTTATCAAAATTTCATAGTATGTACATCAAAATTTCATAGGGAGATTAACAAAATTTCATAATGAGGTTATCAAAAAATCATAGGGAGGTTATCAAAATTTGTAGTTATCAAGATTTCACAAGGAGATTATCAAAATTTTATAGGGAGGTTTATCAAAATTTTATAGGAAGGTTTATCAAAATTTCATAGCGAGGTTATCACAATTTCATAGTGTGATTATCAAAATTTCAGAGTGTGATTACTAACAATTCATATGAAGGTTTTCAAATTTTCATAACGTGGTTATCAATATAATATCATATGGAGGTTATCAACATCTCATAGTGTTGGTTACCAAAATTTCATTGGGAAGTTATCAAAATTTGATATTGAGGTCTTCAAAATTCCTTAGGGAGGTTAACAGAATTTCATAAGAAGGTTAAAAAAAATTTATAAAAAGGTTCTCGAAATTCCATAGTATCGTTATTAAAATTTTATGGGAAGATTATTGAAATTTCATAAGGAGATCATAAAAAATAGTGTAATTATCATAATTTAATAGGGAGGTTATCATAATTTCATATTAATATTTCATTTAAACACGTTGGGCCAGGTGCAACACACATGAAAACTAATGTTAGTATATATAAGCAGATAAAAGATCAAGGAAGAAAATACAATATTGCCCTCAAATATAATAGTAAAAAATAAAAGAAAGCGGCCTTCCTTTTCAACATTAACATAACCACTACTCTTACAAATGAAAAGATTGTAACGAATTTTATCTACCAAAACTCAAAGAACTCATTAATAGATTTTTGTTGTATGATATAGCTTCGTTCTATAATTAGTTGGGAAACATAAAATGACACATAAAAGTAAAAGTAGCTTTCATTTACATGATAAAGCAACATTTGAGCCAATTTATAATCGCAGGAGATATGCTCCCGTGTTACTGCAACAATGGATATGCCCACAACACAACATGTAAAACATGACCAACTTAGCTGTGCCACAAATTTTCAACATCATCTATATACCTTTTTCCAAGATATAGAAATATTGACCAGTATGAGTTAACGCGAAATTTCTTACATTCATGATTTGGCAGCTTCTATGATACAATATAAGTTTGAGGGGAGAAAAAGTCAATTGATTTCATTTTCCAATCGAAAAATCTTTTATATATGGGCAACGCGTAAACGTTAATTTCTCGAGCCTAAGGTTTCTAACCATATCATCACCTCAGTTTTAATATTTGAATTAATTAAGTCTTGTATAATAAATAATTAGTAGTTTAATAATATTATCAGTCCAACCTCAGCATGTTTTTTAAAGGTTGAGAAAATTTTATTGAGATGATCGGTGGAATGGTGAAAGAAGCTGACGAGATGTGCCTGTTAGGATTTTTGACCCAATTCCTAATTAGATTTGGATTAGGATTTTTCTAGACTTTTTTGACTGGTGGACAAAAAACCTAATAGGAAAGGGATTCTAGGAGTCCAAGTTTGTGTTAGTATAAATAAGCAGTTTCTGTTTAGATTTTTGTGTGTCAGATAGAAAGAGTTGTATTGTTGTGAGAGAAAGCTAAGATAGCTTTAGGTTGTTGTGAGAGAATCACACATGTTGGGTTGATTAAATTGAGAGTTTGCTAGAGAGATTGTTATGATTGTTGATTGTAATTGATTGATTTGATAGTGTAGATTTGTGGCATAGGTCCACAAGAAAATTTTGCTTTGTTGTTTTCCGCTTTAATTATTTGTTTGGTTAATTTCTGGGATAACCGAAGTTACAACAAGTGGTATCAAGAGCCTGGTTGATTAGAGATGACAGAAAGCAGCGGATCAGCTTTGAAGTTTGAGATCGAGAAGTTTAATGGAACGAACAATTTTCAGATGTGGCAGAGTACGGTAACAGATATGTTAGTACAACAAGGATTGGGAGATGCGCTTGAAGCTGATAAGCCTTCCGCGATGAAAGGCAACAGGTGGCGAGATATTCAATGAAAAGCAGTAAGTACAATTCGTTTGTCTCTTGCTACTGAAATTAAGTATGATGTTTTAGATGTAAAAACCCCAAAGGAGTTGATGGATAAGTTGGAGTCGATTTATATGTCAAAATCGATTACTAACATGTTGTGTTTGAAGAGAGAATTATTTAGATTGAAGATGAAGGTGGGAACAAGTTTAAGGGCACACCTAAACGAGTTCAATAGATTGGTTACTCAGCTGGCAAGTGTGGGTGAAGTCATGAAAGAGGTTGATAAAGCAGTTTTGTTGATTAATTCTCTTACCGACAGGTATGATCCTGTGACTAGAGCTTTGATGGTTGGTAGAAAAACCTTGAGCTTGCAAGATGTGACTTCTGTAATTTTTGAGTATGATAGATTAAAAGAAACTGAAAAGAAAGATGAAGAGAATGGTGCTCTGATGGTGGATCGTGGAAGATCTAATGGAAGAGATTATAAGAATGATGCAAGGTCAAAGGGTAGATTCAATGAAAGAACAAGATCAAGTTCGAGGCCAAGGGTAGATATGAGTAGCAAGGAGTGCTATTATTGTCATGAGATGGGGCACATAAAAGCCTACTGCAAGAAGTTAATGGAAGATTTGGGGGATTTCATGAAATCTAAAGAGAAGAATAAGGGTGGTGTTAATATTGCTGCTGCAGATAGCTGTGAGGAGTATTCTGATGAAGATGTTGTTTTGATGCTGCAAGAAGAAAAGAAAGACATTAGAGATATGTGGGTGTTTGATTCTGCTTGTTCTGAACATATTTGCACAAAGAAAGAATGGTTTTCGAAGCTTGAGAGGTGTGATAAGCCTGTTTACATGGCTAATAATGGTGAAGAAAGAATTGAAGGCATTGGGAGTGTGAAACTTCGTTTGCATGATGGAAGTGTCAAGATGCTTGGGAATGTGAGGTATGTTCCAAACTTTACAAGGAATTTGATTTCGCTTGGAAAGTTGGATGGCTTGGGTTATGGATATTCTTGCCGAGGTGGAGACTTGAAGATCACCAAAGGTTCGATGATTGTGACGAAAGGAGTGAAGAATTCGAAGAATTTGTATGAGTTGATTGGAAGCACAATTAGAGGAGATGGATCGGTATCTTCGCATCAAATTGAGAAGAAGGATGTGGATTTGCCAACAAAGAAGAAAGTTACTTTTGCAGATTTAGTCAAAGGGTGGAGCAATTAAGCTTTGATGAAGGAATTTGAGTCAAGGTGGAGATTGTTAGGATTTTTGACCCAATTCCTTATTAGATTTGGATTAGGATTTTTCTAGACTTTTTTGATTGGTGGACAAGAATCCTAATAGGAAAGGGATTCTTGGAGTCCAAGTTTGTGTTAGTATAAATAAGCAGTTTCTGTTTAGATTTTTGTGTGTCAGATAGAAAGAGTTGTATTGTTGTGAGAGAAAGCTAAGATAGCTTTAGGTTGTTGTGAGAGAATCACCCATGTTGGGTTGATTAGATTGAGAGTTTGCTAGAGAGATTGTTATGATTGTTGATTGTAATTGATTGATTTGATAGTGCAGATTTGTGGCATAGGTCCACAAGAAAATTTTGCTTTGTTGTTCTCCGCTTTAATTATTTGTTTGGTTAATTCCTGGGATAACCGAAGTTACAACAGTGCCAACCAAGAACTGAGCAAAACAAGAAACTAGCTAGTCCAACTTCTACTTAAAAAACTATGTAGCGGTAGAATCCCGTTGATGTGTATATATCCAAGCTGTGTATTAAAAACAATATTTAAGATTCAAAGATAATCTTTTTGTTGTTCGGAAAAAAACAAATTTAAAGTAGAAAAGTGTAAGTGCTATTTTTTAGTACAAATATTTAGTATGTATAGCTTTTTTGGCTACAAGCACTACTAAATAACTAC
>AWUE01019762.1:0-2500 GCA_001974825.2 Corchorus olitorius | reverse complement strand
AAATCAATACGATTAGGATAAATCTAAATCAATATAATGAAAATTAGGAGTCTAACTAAAATGACTAAAATCAAAGGACATCAATTCAAATTCTGGATTTTCGAACTGAGAGAGATATTGAGAGAGATCAAGAATTTTCACTATTTCTTAGATTCATGGACCCAATTCAATTCAGTGGGATCTTTCATTCAAATTTTTTCCACCAAGAACGTTTTATAAAACTCTTGGACCCCCGAATTTGGAGTATCCTACTTTCACGCAATTCACAGGGTTCAACAAGCAATCGCACGATCAAGGGTGTAGTACTATTTGTAGTAGCGGTCCTTATATATCGTATTAACAATCGAAATATGGTCGAAAGAAAAAATCTCTATTTGACAGGGCTTCTTCCTATACCTATGAATTCCATTGGACCCAGAAATGATCCATTGGAAGAATCTTTTTGGTCTTCCAATATCAATAGGTTTCTTTTTTCGATTTTGTGCCTTTCAAAAGGAAAAAAGATCTCTGAGAGTTGTTTCCTGGATCCGAAGAGAGTACTTGGGTTCTCCCAATAACTAAAAGTAGTATCATGCCTGAATCTAATCGGGGTTCGGCGGTGGTGGAGGAACTGGATCGGAAAAAGAGGGATTCTAGTTGTAAGATATCTAATGAAACCATCGCTGGAATTGAGATCTCATTCAAAGAGAAAGATATCAAATATCTGGAGTTTCTTTTGTATATTATATGGATGATTCGATCCGCAAGGACCATGATTGGGAATTGTTTGATCGTCTTTCTCCGAGTAAGAGGCGAAACATAATCAACTTGAACTCGGGACAGCTATTCGAAATCTTAGTGAAAGACTGGATTTGTTATCTCATGTTTGCTTTTCGTGAAAAAATACCAATTGAAGTGGAGGGTTTCTTCAAACAGCAAGGAGCTGGGTCAACTATTCAATCAAATGATATTGAGCATGTTTCCCATCTCTTCTCGAGAAGCAAGTGGGCTATTTCTTTGCAAAATTGTGCTCAATTTCATATGTGGCAATTCCGCCAAGATCTCTTCGTTAGTTGGGGGAAGAATCCGCACGAATTGGATTTTTTGAGGAACATATCGAGAGAGAATTGGATTTGGTTAGACAATGTATGGTTGGTAAACAAGGATCGATTTTTTAGCAAGGTACGGAATGGATCGTCAAATATTCAATATGATTCCACAAGATCTAGTTTCGTTCAAGTAACGGATTCTACCCAATTGAAAGGATCTTCTGATCAATCCAGAGATCGTTTCGATTCCATTAGTAATGAGGATTCGGAATATCACACATTGATCAATCAAAGAGAGATTCAACAACTAAAAGAAGATCGATTCTTTTGGATCCTTCCTTTCTTCAAAACGGAACGAACAGAGATAGAATCAGACTGATTCCCTAAATGCCTTTCTGGATATTCCTCAATGTCCCGGCTATTCACGGAACGTGAGAAGCGGATGAATAATCATCTGCTTCCGGAAGAAATCGAAGAATTTCTTGGGAATCCTACAAGATCCATTCGTTCTTTTTTCTCTGATAGATGGTCAGAACTTCATCTGGGTTCGAATCCTACTGAGAGGTCCACTAGAGATCAGAAATTGTTGAAGAAAGAACAAGATGTTTCTTTTGTCCCTTCCAGGCGATCGGAAAATAAAGAAATAGTTAATATATTCAAGATAATTACGTATTTACAAAATACCGTCTCAATTCATCCTATTTCATCAGATCCGGGATGTGATATGGTTCCGAAGGATGAACTGGGCAGTTCCAATAAGATTTCATTCTTGAACAAAAATCCATTTTTTGATTTATTTCATCTATTCCATGACCAGAACAGGGGGGAGTACACGTTACACCACGATTTTGAATCAGAAGAGAGATTTCAAGAAATGGCAGATCTATTCACTCTATCAATAACCGAGCCGGATCTGGTGTATCATAAGGGATTTGCCTTTTCTATTGATTCCCACGGATTGGATCAAAAACAATTCTTGAATGAGGTATTCAACTCCAGGGATGAATCGAAAAAGAAATCTTTATTGGTTCTACCTCCTATTTTTTATGAAGAAAATGAATCTTTTTATCGAAGGATCAGAAAAAAATGGGTCCGGATCTCCTGCGGGAATGATTTGGAAGATCCAAAACCAAAAAGAGTGGTATTTGCTAGCAACAACATAATGGAGGCAGTCAATCAAGATAGATTGATCCGAAATCTGATTCAAATCCAATATAGCACCTATGGGTACATAAGAAATGTATTGAATCGATTCTTTTTAATGAATCGATCCGATCGCAACTTGGAATATGGAATTCAAAGGGATCAAATAGGAAATGATACTCTGAATCATAGAACTATAATGAAATATACGATCAACCAACATTTATCGGATTTGAAAAAGAGTCAGAAGAAATGGTTCGATCCTCTTATTTTGATTTCTCGGACCGAGAGATCCATGAATCGGGATCCTAATGCATATAGATACAAAA
>AWUE01019759.1:0-69829 GCA_001974825.2 Corchorus olitorius | reverse complement strand
AAAAAGGATGGAAAGAAAGATGGGTTTATGCAAAAAAATTTGTGTAGAGAATTTTTTTTCATTTTTTAATTTAAAATATTAAAATTTAAATGATAAAAAAATATCATTAGAAAGATCTTATTAAGATCTTTAAGATGAGAGGTATATTGAAAATATTTTGAAATAAATATTTAATAATTCTATATAAAAGTAGTTTTTATTGTATAAGTTTAATAATATTATAATAGTATATATATATATATATATGCTAAAAGGTCATATAAGGGCCTAACGTTTCAAAAAGGTCAAATCAGGGCCTTACTTTTCGATTCGGGTCAAATAAGTCCAAAACGAGTTTAACTAACATGAGTGAGAAACACGCGCCATTAATATAAACGGCATGCTGACATAGCGTGTTAAAAGTAATTTTTTATAATTTTTCTTTTTAATATTAAGTAAAAGAAATAAAAAAAATAGTTAATAGAGGGAAAATGGGAAAATAACATGTTTTGACTCTTTTTACGCCTGCAAACAAATCAAAAGCATCTTAAATCCAGGAAAATATTGACAACCAAGAACACATCAAACACAGAAAAATAAACACATTTAAACCAGAAAAATATAAACAATCATGAACACAGTGCTTCCTTGCCCCTTAAACACAAAACTAGTAATTTTCGTTTCTCCAAATCATGTCTAGAAGTGGGCAAATCTAAAACTACCTGAATGTAAAGACCAATCTAGTCTTCAAATTAGTCACTAATTAACCTCTTCCACCAAAGCAACACCACGTAAAGCCTCCCCAAATTGGAGCAAGAAAGATTCGGCTTTTGGGAACTTTGCAATACATATCCTGATTTTCTTCTTCTTCTTCTTTAATTGGGAAAATCGGTTAGCAACTTAGCCAACCCAACTTGACTCATCTTCTTCTCCAGCCAAAACCCAAACTCAATATGTATCTTTAGCTATAGCTTAGCTACAATAGTAACATGAAAAGTTAAAAACAAATGGGTATTTGTTGTTGTTCTTTTATTTACAGGAACACCCACATTACAAAAGTTGATCTATCCATAATATTCATTTTTCCCAACTTGGACCAGATTAAAACCAAACCCAACAACTACAGGTAATTAAAAAATAACAAATGGTAGAGCACCATAACCTGGAAGATCATGCCATTGATTTGGATTCAAAAAAGCAGCGGCTGCGGTATTGCTGGTGATACTGTTTTCTGCGCTGCTGCTGTTGTTGTTGATACTCCATAGACTTGGTTCAGTAACAGTAGGGTTATCACTTTTGATGAAACTTCGATGCCAATTCTGCTGATGAGAGGTAGACTGAATCATCAAGCCTTCTTGATCAGGAAATGGGTAAGTGAAGCATCGTGAGCTCCCAATTTTGAGTCAGATAGGTTTACAAGAAATAGATGACAGGAAAAAGAAATAGATGTGTTGGTTTGTTAGAGGGATTGAGAGATTAAAAGTCAGAGATTAGCAAGGAATTGAGGAAAAATGAAGCTTGGAGGAAGAAGAACTCGACGACAGAAAAAGAGCGAAAAGAAGAAAATTGGATTTTTTTTTATAAGTTTCACCCTAAATGAACTTATTAATCTAGTGGCTGAGAAAACAATTTAAAGGCCCACGTGTCATCATCTAAAACACATCATCCCAATCCCGGTTCTTCTCAACGGACACCTCTCATTCATCTGCAAAAATGACGCGCTTCCTTATGTTGGTGTGAAACACGCTCCATCCCAATTAACAGTTTGGACTTATTTGACCAGAATCGAAAAGTTGAGGCCCTGATTTGACCTTTTTGAAACGTTAGGCCCTTATATGACCTCTTCCCTAAAGGTCAGGCCCCTATTTGAACTTTTAGCTATATATATATATATATATATATATATATTTGCCTAATGTATATGTTCTTATGATGTGTAATACATTGAAGTGAAAAAGTATCTAGTGCGAATATATTTTAAAAAAAATTATTCACTTAATACAAACTAAGACAAATTACATTTGCTAAAAAATAAACCAAGACAAATTATCTTAAATACACTACATACAAACTAAGCAAAAATTTAACTATTAAACCCACATTCCATGCGACTACAACATAGGACCTCACGGTCCAGATACGGTGCAGTTACCAATTGAGCTAACAACTCAGGTGCTTAAAATAATTATTTTAAACATGTAATTCTCTATATATTTTATAATTATTAGTCAAAATGGAGATGTTTGACTACAAATGAACCGTGAAAATGGGACAGAGAGAGTCGTGAAACTTGAAATCTATAGCTAAAGGTTTAAACATAATGTATCTTAATTGAGCGAAAAACACATATACAAAGGAATGACATATATAAGACGAAAAAATTGTGCTTTCGTTAAGTTAAATATGATGAAATGGGGTATACTATAAAATATAAAAATTATACGTTTATATTTAAAATTAATAGTGCAAAAATCATTAGATTTTAACATTTTAATTGAAATTTTGTTCATGTGTGTTAAGAACTCAATATGTTAACACAAATGACTAAATAAGGTTACTTGTAGTGTTGATGGTGATTATATATGGTGTGAGAATCACATTTAATCTTGATCTATAGCTCTCTTAATGAAAGTTTGATGTTTTTATTCTTTAAAAGAGGGAGAGGAAAAAGAGAAGTTAAATAAATTTTCTAAAACTCTTACCAATTATACTAATTACTTTTTTTTTCTAATTATGTACTATACTATGGAGAGATTTTATATCATTTTTAAATTTAATATTTGGATAACATTATCAAATATACAATATTCAATTTTGTATAAAGAAGCAAAAATACATCATTAAAACTCATTTTTGTTATGGAATTAATGTACTTATCACACCACAATTATTCATGTGAATATTATCATAAGATAAATGAGAGAATTATCAGAGATTAAAGAGAAGATTATCAGCAACATTTATCCAAGAGATAATTAGTGATATTATTTACTTATGTTGATTTATCTTGAATCTATGAGTTATCTCCATGTATGAGGTTCAGCTACAAATAGGGTGTAAACATCCCATTGTACATTCTCAATCCTCTGAGTAATAAAAATTTTCTCTTTCTCTCCATCTATTCTTACCTTGTTATTATTGTTCTTTAGTTATTTCATAACATGTTAGCAGTACGAAAAATCTCTGAAAAAATTCGTCCTTTTTCCTTTGATCATTGTTTCTCACCTCCCACTCTAGTAGATCTGTAATCCCATAGAGAGTAACATATCAAAAATTCAGCCTATTTCGATACCGTATAAGATCACATCTTTCGGTCAAAATTTTAGAATTGATCCGAGATCTGAAAATTTTTGATCGTTAATTTTTCTCACCTTCCTTACCACCGGATTTTTCTCATTAATATCATCCCAGTTTTTGCCACCAAGAAACCGGTTCCTAAGGTTTTTCAGCGCCCTCTATTCAAACCCCCAAGTATATTATTATATAATCCAAATTTATATTTTAAATTAATTGTGCGAAAATCATTAGATTTTAACATCTTAGTTGATATATTTTGTTCATGTGTGTTGAGAAGTCAATATGTTAATAGATATTAAAATAGCTAAAGGTTTAAGCATAATGTACATGTTAATTGAGCGAAAAACGCAGATGCAAAGGAATAAAAGCATCAAACTTTCATTAAAATACTTATATGTCAAGATTAAACGTGATCCTCACATCATATATAATTACCATCAACACTACAATTAACCTTATTTAGTCATATGTGTTAACATATAGACTTCTCAACACACATGAACAAAATATTAATTAAGATGTTAAAATCTAATGATTTTCGCACTATTAATTTAAAATATACATTTAAATACACACATATAGTGTTTATATTTTATAGTATACCCCTTTCATCCTCTGTAACTTAACGATTACTTAATATTCAAATTTTTATATGATTTAAATATACACAATATGAATATCAAACTTTGAGGTTTGCCTATTAAATTTTGGGGTTTGATCATAGATATACAATAAAATGTTTTTTGTGGTTTGACTATCGAACTTTGGGGTTTGACCATGCATATAAAATGATATTTTTTGTGGTTTGACTATCAAACTTTGGGATTTGACCATCATCATTTGGGGTTTGACCATGCATGTACAATGATATTTTTGTGGTTTGACTATCAAACTTTGGGGTTTGATCATCATCATTTGGAGTTTGACCATGCATGTACAATATTCAATTTTGTATAATAAGCAAAAAGACATCATTAAAACTCAATTTTTATGGAATTATTTATGTGAATATTATTAGAAGATAAATGAGAGAATTATCATAGATTAAAGAGAAAATTATCAACAACATTTATCCAAGAGATAATTAGTGATATTATTTACTTATGTTGATTTATCTTGTATCTATGAGTTATCTCTATGTATGAGGTTCAACTATAAATAGACTACCTAGTTCAGTTGTAAACCATCCCATTGTACATTCTCAATTCTCTGAGTAATAAGAATTTTCTCTTTATCTCCATCTGTTCTTACCTTGTTTTTATTGTTCTTTATAGTTCTTTCATAACATGTTATCAGCACGAAAATGCTCTGAAAAAATTCGTCCATTTGTCTTTTATCATTGTTTCTCACCTCCCACTCCAGTAGATCCAGAATCCTATAGAGAGTTACATATAAAAAATTTAACCTATTTCGATATCGTATAAGATTCACACCTTCCAGTCAAAATTTTAGAATTGACCCGAGATCTGAAAATTTTCAATCACTAATTTTTCTCACCTTCCTTACCACCGGTTTTTTCTCAATGATATCTTTTCAACGCCACCAGAATCAATTCAATCGGAGGTCGGACGTTCACTCACCTCCTAGTCAAAGTTTCACACATGCCGCCTCTGTTTTCTGCACAAGTCAATCCAATCGGTTCGACCAGTGATCCGGTTCATGCTAGAAGCTTCATCTGACCGATTCTATTGATTTTATCCCGGTTTTTGGCACTACGAAATCGGTTCCTAAGGTTTTTCAGTGCCCTCTATTCAAAAAGAAGGTCAAAATTTTCTAATTCTATCTCTAATTATATGTTTATGTTGTATCATTCATTATTAGAGACTTGTACATATAAATTAAACATATATAAGCATTCACAGACAATGTTTAAACATTAATTGATATTTAGTTATTTATTGATGTTAATAGAGGCTTAAATAATTGCTTAATGCATGCCTTATTATATAAACTCTGATAAGAGTTTTGAGTTGAGATTGAAAGTTCTTTTTAGTTAAGATTAACAATATCCTTCAAAATATAACTCTATGATTGGAAAATCATATGGTAAAATAGGTGAATGTTAAATTACTTAACATTAATTAAGAGGGGAAAAACTAATTTTACACGTAACTGAGTCAAATCCCAAAGTATATTATTATATAATCAAAATTTATTTGATCACTTATTTATAAATTGGTAGGAATAATGTAAATTCCAACTTATTACTGATTGATATAAAAAAAAACATTCCTGTGATCTATGTAGAAAATTGCTTTTAACTGGTGGACTGACGAAATTAGAAGTTTCTAACTTATTTGCAACCAAAATACATATAAACAAAAAGAATAACTATGATTTTGAAAACTTTTGGGAGAAGGGGGCGCACCCTCCCTAGTTCCGTCCATGGGAAGAAAAGTATAATACTAATCCATATATATATATATATATATATATATATATGTGTGTGTGTTGACTAATAATCATAAAAATAGATAACTAAAAATTAAAATAAATAATTATTTTAAGGATTATAATAATTAAGTCATCCACAAAAGGATGAATTTGGCCAAATTTGAAAGTTAAAGGGTGCAACTGGCCGCAATTGAAATTTAGGGGCTTATTTGATTGTTGCACGGTAATTCAAGGGCTTAAAAGTCCATTAAGCCATACAATAATAGTCCCCATCCCCTAACACTCATATATTTGAATTCAAATAATGATGCCTTTTTGGTTATTATACAAAATTAAATTTGTTTATTTGATATATAATGTTATCAAAATATTAAAATTTTCCATTTTATTTAACATAGTATATAGAAAATGGAAAATTTTCTATACACTTTTATTATATATATATATATATATATATACACTATGGGTAATTGGAGTTAACACATGTCCATTTTCTGAATTAATTAACTTTTAAATAGTTCAATCTAGTCCCTAGGGGACACATATCACCCTTCAAGACCCGTTTGTGCAGTCTGCTAAACTCCATTCACGATGTATAATATATAAACCCTACACTATTAGTATTATATATATATGTTGGCAATACACTATTATTATATATATTATTAAACTTATATATACAATAAAAAGTTAAAAACCTACTTTTATTTATATATAATTATTGAATATATATTTCAAAGTATATTTAATATGCCTCTCATCTTAAAGAGCTTAATGAAACTTTTCTATTGATAATTTTTTTATAATTTAATTTTTAATATTTTATGTTAAAAAATAAGAAAAACAAAATTCCCTACTCAAATTTTTTTTCATAAATCCTATTTCTCTTTCATGCTTAACCTCCATTTATGATTCCTTTACATTTTATCTTTGTTTTATTTGACTTTACATTTACAGGTACACATCAAGCACTTTATCCAATTTTCTCCCATTTTTTATTCAATTGTAAAATCCAGTTTTTGCTTTTATCCGATGTAAAACCCGGATATCAATAACCATTTATTAGGCTTTGGGTTGGATGAAAGTTTACATTTTATTACAATACTACCCCTGACCGGTTGTGTCAAAATTTACCAAACCCCAAAAAGTCTACTAAACGCATGGTTCTCCTTCACAGCCGTCATAATGCGTGGTCCATATTCGTCATGGACCCACCGGTGAATACACAGCGATTACAACTGCGGCGAATTGTATCCCACGCCCCCTTGGTCCTGCATTTTATTATTGAATTTGCTTTTGTTTTCCTCGTAATTTCACTCTTTGCAAGAAATTAAAAGGAGATCTACGTTTGGTTTTATGAGCAGTTGTGGTTTTCCACAGCCATATACAGTACAACAGCTCTTATAAACAAATTAAATGAAGTATCTTTTCTCTTTCTTTTTTTTTTTAAAAAAAGGACAAAACCCATTGACTTCAATCATAATTTAGGAAAATCAGAAATCCTGACGTGTAATGTAATGAAGTGAATCTTACTAATGTTGGTAGGTGGGGGGCATTTGGTGGTCTTGTGACTTGTCCGCTGACATCAAATAATGGCACCATTTAAGCTCCTTCTTTTATCTCCGCTACACCAACTACAGCTGATATCTACTACTACTCCATTTCATTTCTTTGATCATCACTATCATTCCCACACAAAATTTCCCTTACCTTTAATTAGCTTGAAGACTAGAATTGCATATGGTTTTCACCTTTCAATTTCAATCAAAGCCATCAAGAAACCAGCTTTGTGATATCACTGAGGGTAGTTCTAGTTTTAGAACACAGCAAACTCAAACCCAGCACTGGTATTTTGTTGTCGCTTCTTGTGGAGAAAACATGTCCAACTTTCAAGCTGAAAACTTCTTCAAGGTTTACTACTCTCACTACAGCTTTCAAACAATGGTAACTCTCCCGTCTCTCTCTTTCAATGATTCAGTTTTGCTTTTTTTTTTTTTCTTTTTGACGAAAATTCAGTTTTGCTTAGCTTGGTTATTTTGTTTTGTTTTCTTTTTTCTAAACTATAATATGTTTACTTTCTTACTTTCTTTGAACTTTTACCGAGTTCCTTAGCTGTTTCATTATGCATTTGGCCTTGTGCATCTGAGTTTATAGTATTCTAAGGTCCAATGTTTGATTCAAAATTATGTTAATGGAGTTCTATAGGATAGATGAAATGTGGGATCTGTTTAAATGTGGTGGAGACAAGTTCTGCATTCATTGTAGAATAAAAGAAATAGCTTTCAAGTGAGCAAGATAGAGACCTAGATTTAATTTTCTTTACCTATAGACATGAAGCGAATGATTTATTGGCCAGAGAACGCTTCACACAAATTGATTTTTTTTTTGGACAATTTTGTATATCTTGGAATCCAAACAACACAGTAGTGAAAAAGGGATGGGAAAGTGAGTCCACCGAGGTCATGATGGGTAAGCTGGCTAACAGAAAAAGAAATTTATATAAGCAAACAACAAAAAAGGGAAAATGTTTATGAATTTTAGTATTTTACTTTGTTTGGCAATTAATTGATCTATGCCTGATATCTGGCAGCATTTTTGTAATTGTAGTGCATCCCACCGAATACCGTTGAGCTTCCAAACGGATCAATGTCTGCAACAGCCACTATAAGAAATTCCAAAAACCAATGCTGGCATGTGGAGTTGAAAGAAGTTGCTAGCAAGATGTTTTTTGAGAGGGGTTGGAGAAAGTTTGTTGACGAAAACACCATAAACGACGGAGATATTTTAGTGTTCACCTATGTTGGATCTTCACTCTTTGATGTCACAATTATGGGGCCAAATGGATATGTATGAACTCATCATCTTCGGTCGAGGAGGTGGAGGAGGAGGAAGAAAGGGAGAAGATGTATGGAGTTTTGTTAAGTTTCATATATCCATCTTTTGACTATCTTTTTTTCTTTTCAGGATATTCAATGGCACCAATCGAAATTGGACTTGGTTCATTACTGTCTAGAAGAGAAACCTTATGTACATAATGCAAGTTGATGGCTACAATATTCACCAATTTAAAAACCAACAAAATAATGCAAATGAATGCTATAACCTTCGGCTATAAGTAGGGATTAATTACTATAACTCATTTGTATCTCATTCACAACTCAACTCATCTCAGTTGTATTTCTTACTGACTTCTCTTCTCTAGTAATAAATTTTCTTAGTTTTCTCCATTTGTGTTCTTGTTCTTCATTATTTTCATAACAATATCTTTATTCTTTATATTATATAAGTCTAAACTTCAAAAACCATGACCTGAAATATCTAAAATACCCTTTTTAATATAAAGCTTTAGTTTTAAATTTTAATGGTTAATAGGTAATTTAATATAAAAGGAAATATATATCTTCTTAAACTTTTGTTTAATTTCAATCTCTTAATATCTAAAAAAATTAAAGCTTGTAAATACTATTATTATTACTAGTCTCTACTTCCATGTGCATTGCACGTGATACTCGTGTTTAAATTAAATGAAAATTATAATAATAATTGAAATTTATTATACGTAGAGCTGTCAAAATCTGATCCGAACCCGATAACTTGTCCAATCCGACATAATCCGATTTGACCAAAAAAAGTAAACGACTCAAACCCGTCCTATTCAGACACGACAAACCCGTATATACAGTTTGGTAAACTTCACCAGTAGTTAAAATATTCAAGGTTGATCCAATTTACCTAAATCTAGACCCGAAAAAGTTCCCGTTCAGCTGCATCTGCATGTAGTCTGAGCCACTGGGCTTTCTTCCTTGGAACTGTTGCTTCTAGTGCCTTTGCTTGTTGTAGGGATAATTGGGCCATTTGACTTTTGGCACTTTTGATACATCCACCAGTGTGTAGTAGTCCCGATCTCTTTTGCACTACGTGGAAAAAAGGGGCCCAAAACCTGAATGACCCAAGGTCAAAACTCGAATCCGCCTGACCCAAGACCTAGTAGACCTGAACCTAGATTAGCCGAAACCCGAATGACTCGAGAAAATTACCTGACTCATTTGACTTAGAACCAGATTTAAACTACCAATACACACTACAAAAATAGAAAAAACAAAGTCAATCACAAAAATTAGATTTTAAATAAATTTTTAACTTAATTTGTTAAAAAAATTTAAATAGTTAATGATTAGCCAACTTATTTTAACTTTTAAACTTGATAATAATACTTTTATTAGTTTATATAATAATTGAAATGGATCCATAACTATCAAAAAAATCTCCAATATTTTAAAAGTAAAATGGTAAAAATAAAATATTTATTAAAAAGATTCAATTTAATCGAATAAATATAGAGTTTTTAGTAGAATAATTGTAAAAGTTTATTTCTAAAAATATTGTAAGAGAATATATTTTAAAAATCCTAATATATCTAAGTTTTTTTTAATTAAAATAGTAAAATGATAACAACAAAATAGTTATAAGGATATTAGATTTAATTATTAAATAAAAATAGAGTTTTTAGTTGAGTAAAACTATAAAAGTATATTTAAAATTTTCTAATACATCTAAGTTTTTTTTAATTAAAATAGTAAAATGGTAAAAATGACATAGTTATAAGAATGTTAGATTTTTTTAATTATACAGCAAGTTTTTATCAAGCAAAAAATTAATTATAAGTCAAATAAAATAATTGCACATTAGGGAAATAATAAAGTTTAATCATAATACATTATTATAAACTATCAAATAGTAAGATGTCAATCATAATAACTTTATAAATTAAAATGGTAAAAATAAAATAATTATAAAATATTGAATTTAATTAAATGAAAATAGAGTTTTTAGTAGAATAAAACTCTATATTTTGAAAAAAAAATAGTACAATGGTAAAAATAAAGTAATTATAAAGATATTAAATTTAATTAAATAAAAATAGAGTTTTTAGTAGAATAAAACTATAATAGTTAAGTAATGGCATTTAAGAAATATGTTTGAAAAATAAGGATATAATGGTCGATTCAATTAAGAAAATAAGGGTATAATAGTCGATTCAAAAGTTTTACAAAACTCGTACTTTTATATATAGTATAGATTAGGTTAATTTTACGTTTTCTAAAAAAAAGTTAATTTACGTTAATTTGTTTACAAAAGCCTAAAATGATAACAATTACTAGAACTTTCCGGCCGCGCTTCGCGTGCGGCTGTTTTATTTTATAAATTATTTTAAGAAAATTCAGTTAAGAAATGAAATTTTGTTGTGAAATGATAACAAAACAAAAGTAAGGGAGTAGAGAATTGAAGTATGGAGAGAGACAATAGAATATGGAAAAGAAAAAAATATGAAGAAGGGGATAAATGGTTCTTATTCATCTTAATTATTCCACAACAAAATAAGTGGCATATTTATACGCATATAGATACATCACCATAAATATAAGGGGATGAACTTAGTATATAGGTATATGTGTATGAATGAACCAAGCCATCAATTTTATCCTTGCCTTAATTAGATTCATAGACATCCACAACATGCATATTTATAACAAATTTATAATTATTTTATAATTATTTGGTAATTTATTTTATATAGGAAAGGGGATGAATGTCTTTTAATTTTTCCAAACTAAATGAATATAAATATTATAAACAAAACATTAGAAAATTAACTATTGACACTTGTCAAAGAAACCAAATGCCATGTTGCGCTCAATGAGAACTTTGCTCATAAAATTAATAGTAGGTTTAATATTTTCACATTAAACATCTTAATTATTAGAATCAAGCTTATTAGTGTTATTATTATAATAATAATTATATTAGTAGTAGTAAAATTATTTTCTTTCTTATCTTTTTATGTATATTTTTCATCATCTTTTCTTAGATAATTAAGACTAGAAGTTGAGTATTTAATATTTTTTAAGTCGTTTTTTTTAATTTTCTACCAGATCCCAAAAACTTATTTTAGTTGCATAAATAAATTAAAATTAAAAGATGATAAATAATTAACAAAAAATATTTTCATATAAAAAAGGAAAAAAAAAGAATCCTGAAGAATTAATTGAAAATGATATAAATATGATTTTTCATCTTAGAATGTAGACGATCCATTTTACAAACCCCATAAATAAATAATCCAAAAACTATTTTGATCCATGGGTGTTATGATTAGCTCATTCTCATAATATTTTGGCATTAAATTAACATTGATAAGTATTTAATTTTTTTCTAATATTTTAAAGTGTCATGGTTTTAATTCTAGCCAAAATACTTTTTCTATTGAAAATCAAATTTTCTATGAACACGGAGGGAAGAAGTTGGTAGTTAGGGATAACCTATGAAAAAAAAAAGGAGCTAAAAATCTGTTAACGTGAAACTCTGGATTTAGGAGAAAATTAGTTTCAAGTTTCAATAGTGATTGGTGTCAAGCAGAGAGACCTACTTGACTGTTGGGATAATGTAATTCTTGAAACAGTAACAGAAACAATAAATATTAATTATTAAAAGTTTTGATTTTTTTTTGAAAAAATTTATTAGATCATTCATTCACTACTTTTATTTTGCTCTGTTAGCTTAAATCATTTTATTTCATTCATTAATATGCATATGTAATGATAAGATATCAAACTCAGAAAATGTTATTAAGAAAATGATTCAACATGTCAAAGATATGCATATATAGTAATATAAATAAAATTTCTTGATCGCAATAGTGAAAGGACTTATGAATTAGTAATTAAGAAGATATTATTTTCAAGTCAATATTTTTATACATGTGAATTTAGTGTGTCTGGTTGGATTGTGAGATTTGTTTTGAGGTATTGAAATGGTGAAACCATATATTGTGTTGTGAGAATAACAACAATAACAACTGTTTAATAGCTTTTTTTTAGTAATTTTAAATAAGAGAATTAGTAACCTTAATTATTAATAAAATGTCAGTTAAGTTGCTAAGGATCCAAAATTACTTAATTTTTGTTGATAGCATCATAGCCTTTTTAATAACCTCTAAATTTTTTTTTTTTACTAACCTTAGATAAGAAAATTAGAATTTCTGATTATTGATGAAAAGCTACTAAAATTACTAAGGTCTGGTTGACCTAGCTTATCTACTGACATGCATAAGTGCTTCTGAAAAGACCTTCTGGAAAAAGTTTCAATTTGGAGCTTATGACTTTTAATTCAAAAACAACTGAAAAGTGTTTCTGAAAAGCAGTTCTGGATTTTCTGTTTGGCCTAATTTAAGGTTTTTTTTAGTAGATAATCTATTAAATAAGTTAGGTCAAACGGACACTAAACATGTAAGGCATTAATTATGAATGTACGGTTGTTGAATTTGTTGATAGCATCATACTTTTTGTTTTCAACAACCTTAGATAAACCCATTTGCTAAAGATATGATGTTAGCATTAATATCTATTTTGTAACATCATAAACTTTTTTAGTTACTTTTAAGTAAGCAAATTTGTAACTTGCACTTTTTAGAAAGAGTTAATAAGATTATCTAGGATATAAGGTTACTAAGTTTGTAGAACATATTATAGCTATTTTGATAAATTTTATAGCTTTATTAGTAATTTAAGATTACAAGATTGATAACATTTATTATACAAGAAAGTTACTAAGAGTCGTAACAATGGCACTTTTTTTTACTAATCTTAGATATGGAAATTGGTATTTCTCATTATTAATGAAATACTACAAAATTTACCAGGAGTGTAAAGTTACCAAATTTCCTTAAAATACTATAAGATTGGTAATAGTATTAAGATAAACAACAACCGTCAATATTGATAAAAAACGACTAAAATTACTAAGAGTAAGCTTACTAAATTTGTTGATAACATCATATATATATATATATATATATATCTTTTTTTAATAACTAAAACAAACTCTATTATAGATATTTTTGGTAATCTTAGATAAAAAAATTTGTTACCTTCATTATTGAAGAAAGGTAACTAAAACTTTTAAGAATTTAAGGTTACTAAATTCATCGATAAGAATTAAAACATGTTTTTATGCCAATTATAGTTGTAAAAAAAACATATGAAACTTAAAAATTATAATTAGAATTAATACAATTTTATCAAAGTACTATTTTTCCTTCTTCATTTATTTTGCAATTTTTTTAACAAACTAAAGAATTATGTAACACGTTTATTGGTAGATAGAATTATGTAGCACGTATATTGGTAGACAGAATTTTAATGATTATTGGATGCTTTCAAGGTATTCTACCCTAATATTGATATATTCTACCCTAATATATATATATATATATATATATATGATCATATTGTATATTTTACATAGTTAATTTTTCCTTTACTTATTTGAGATTAATATTGTCATAAATAAACTTTAATTCAATTATGAATGATAACATAAAATATAAGTAGTACATTACAAAGTTCAATCTGATTTTTTTTATATAAAAAAAAGAGTACACTTTTGCTTGAAATTAACAACAATAGATCATTCATTTATTCATTCATTCATTATATTTATTTTGCTTTATTAGCTTGAGTCACATTAATCCTTCGTTAAAGTGCATAAAATTGATAGTGTAATGATGAAAAGTCAATTAAAATCTATCTATATATATATATATAATTTGTTATAATATCTTTTTAACTGTTCACTATAACTTTTTTAGTAACCTTAATTATATATGAAAATTGCTAATCTTCGCTATGAAATGTTACTAAAGTTACTAAAGATGACAGGTTAATGAATTTCTTGATAATACTATAGTTTAGCTTTTTAATAACCATAAATAAGAAATTTAATAACCAAAACTACTAAGAATGTAAGGTTATTGAATTGGTTGATATATTAAAAAATATCTTATTGAATGCATTTATACAAAATGTAAGGTTATTGAATTGGTTGATAGTATTATATTATATCTTTTTCATAATCATTAATTATAGTTTTTTTTTTTGTAATCTTACTAAAGATACTGAATTTTTTTATTTTATTTTTTGGCCAAATACTGAATTTCTTGATTATTCTTATGTAATTTAGCTTTTTAAAGAATGTAAGGCTATTGTATTGAATTGATTGTAAGTACTATACCTTTTTTTTTTTATAATCATGTTAGTTATTTTTTTAACATTAAATAAAAAATGATGAAAGTTTAAAGTTATTAAGGATCTAAGATAATTGAATTTTTATTTTGGTACAGTAAGATAATTGAATTGATAGCATCATAATTGTTGTGAGAACATCTAAATCTTCTTTTAGTAACCTTAATTAGATAAGAGTTACTGAATATATTGATAGCAATACAACTTTTTTTTATATAACTAATTTTTATGTTATATTACAAATTATTATGCGATTTATTATATTTTTTTTTTGAAAAAAACCGGGAATAATATTATTATCAAGATGGAGAAGGATTACAAATATGTAATGGTAAATACCCCACCCACACTCTCTGATCACCTTCATTACATTCAGACTTCGCAATATTATGAGCTAATACATTAGCCTCCCGATTAACAAAATTAAAGGAGATCGAATATGATTTATGGTTACAAATTAATATGCGATTTATTATATTTATTTGTTTTTTATGATTTATGAACTATTAACACACGTGCAACGCACGTGCATATAGCACCTTGAATGACAGAATTATACAAGGGATACAATTTCATTAGTAGTCCAAGCACTTGTTCTGATAATGATTGCTTTCGGGATCCATAACTTTGTTCCTTATTGTTTGTTCCATATTGAATGGAAAGTTTGATTTTTTGGCAATAAAATCAATGGAATGTTTATAAGCAATAAAATATTAAGTTTTCACTTAGGATTTCTAACGTAGCGGAAGGTTAGAGCTAGCAAGAACTTAAACAAAATAGGTTAGATCTGAATTTTTGATTGGATTGGAACAAGGATAATTAGGGTTGAAACCCTCTGAATAATTCTGATTTCATAAAATATCAAAGACTACCAAAGTTTGCTAGCTAACAACCCTTATATAGTAAACACTTAACCTAAATCCTAATCCTGGTAGGAATAGTAAAACCTTTCTGGTAGGAAAGTAAATCCTACTCCTTCTAGGAAAAACCATAAACATTAAAATCTTAATGACGTAAGGATAAAGTAAAAGACTCATAATTAAATAATTAAAAAAAGAAATAATTAAATTGAATAATTTAAAATTGCGCTGCATCAGTCTCCCTGGGTTTGAAAAAGACTCGGCTCCGACGAGTACGCCTTAATGAACTTGATCGAGCCAAAATAGACCCTATTTTTATGGTTTTTTTTTTATGTTTTTGGACCCATTTATGCTTAAATATATGCTATTTTGTTAATATTTGTGTTTTGAGTCTTTAAGTGATGTGAAAATGAGAAATTGTTATTTTTCACTATTTTTGGAGCTATTTTGATGACTTTTTACACAGATTTGAGCAAAGCAATTTTGAGCATAGATTTGGAAGATTCGAAGTTCGTGTTTGAAGACCATTTGAAGATAATTTGAAGATTTGAAGACTTTGAAGATTTATTCCAAAAGCAAGAATTGAAGATTGGAGCCTTAATTGAAGACAAGCCATGGATAAGCCCTTAAGCTTTGGTATTTTTGGATATTTGATATGGGAAAATACTCAGTCCATATAAGGTAATAATTGGAATTAAAATCCCAATTAATGTCTCCCATATCCAAGGAAATATCCAAATCCCGCTTATTCCCGCTTCTAGTCCTAACAGGATTAGGATTCAGCGCAGTTTTGGTAGAAAAATCATAACTTTCTTCTCAGACCTCTGTTTTAGGCCCATGAGTACTCGTTGGAAAGCTAACTCCGAGATCTACAACTTTCCTTTGAAGTCCAAGACACAGTTCTGCCGTTGTCAAGCCCAAAAATTGCCGTCGAAGTCCCTGCATGAATCCAGGATTTTTCAGGATCCTATTTTGACTAGGATTTTGGTTCTAGGAAGACTTTTAATCTAACTTAGAGTCTAAGTTAGACCCTAAAACGTCCTAGACTCCTTTCCTACTTAGAATTGGATTTCCTAGGGTTATTTTCACTATAAATAGCCACCTCCTGTAACACAAATCACATACCTTCACACATATAATTTTCTCTTCTTCTTTTTCTCTTCTAGTTCTAGTTTTTCTTCTAGTTTTAGGGCTAGGGTGCCGCCACCCTCTCTTTGCATAGGGAGGGGCGGCAACCCTAAGTTATTCAAGAGGAGGATTTCGCCCCAAAGTTCTGTAAGTTTTCTTCTTATTCTTTGGATGCTCACTCAATTCATGAGTGGGTAATCCTTTTCTTTTCTCCAATGTAGAATTTAATTGATCTCTTGACTTATATAATGGTGAGATTTTGTGCTTATATATGAAAATTATTAGAGTATTCCTTTGATCTCTGTTTTAATTCTATGTTGCTTGTTTTGATGGATTGGGTCGGCACTTTCCTGATAAATTAAGTTAACATTAGCTAGATTAAGTCGCGGATTGACGTTCAGGCTTGGTTGTTTGTAGCAATTGGTTGAGAGCGGAAGCTCCTTCCAAGGGAGATAAGGAACGTTGAGTGAAAAATTGCTCTTTGTGCTTGTATAAATTACTAGTTTTTAATGCTTTGATTCCTAGCAAATCTTTAAGGCTTGACGGCTAATTGATTAGTTAGGAGGAAAAAGGGGTAATTTAAGCTTTGACGAGTAATCTTATCTAATTAAGGTGATTTAGGATTTAATTCCAACAAGTTATTCTTTGTTTTCATAATTTTTAGATATCAATGATCCATATTATAATTGTCAAGAGGGATATTAATTCTATGTTGGAGGTTTTTATCAATTATTTTCTAGTTTATTCACTGTTATCTTATCAATTGTTTTCTTTAATTTTCTTGATTACTTTCTTAGTTAATTTTAATTGTTAGTTTTAATCCCCTGTTTCTAAACAAAACTCTTAAGGAGCTTTTAGTAAAAGTTAATCTTGGATAAAGTATATTCCCCTTCTCTGTGGGATCGACCCCTGCTTGCATTATCTACTTAGTTAGGATTTTGTGGGGATTTTTTTTATGATTGCTGACGACCGATCATAAATTTTGGCGCCGTTACCGGGGAAGTAAGGAATAGATCCAAGACTTAATCTTCTCTAGAATTTTTCTTTTTTGCGTTTTCTAAAATTTAAAAAAAAAAATTGCGTTGTTAAAAAAAATTCTTTATTTTTTGTCTTTAATTTTAATTTTGTTTAAGAACTTTTACTACTAATTTTTCTTTGAGTTTTTGTTTTTTATAGAAAAAAAATCCAATGGAGCAATCACGTTTGTTAAGGGAGCTGAATTTGAACTGTGAAGTGCCGTTTCCAGAAGCAAAGCGAGCTGATGTCAGAAAAAGAATCAAATCTTGTCAACAGCTACCTGACGAAAAGTGGCACCAATACTGGGAAAGATACAACGAGATCTGCGCGAGTTGTCCCCATCACAACTTGAGTGAAGCGTTTCTGACTCAGAATTTTTACGATGGACTCACCTATGAAGATCGGATCTATGTTGATGCAGGTAGTTTTACACTCAAAACCCCTGAAGAAGCAAGGAAGCTGCTCAACACCATGACTGAGAACGTCTACCAGTTTTCCACAAAGAAAGATTCTTCATCAAAAGGATCAGAATCAGATTTGGAGATGAGGGAATTCATGAATTGCACTAACAATGCCATATCCTCATTAACTACTCAATTTGGGAATTTAGCTAAGATGTTTGCCGAATACATGACTTGGCATACTCAGAGGATGGAATTGTCTGATACTCCATCCCCACCTGCGCTATCGCCACCTCCAGCACCCGCTTTCTCTACTGTACCGCCACCAGTTGCTGTATCCAACATCTAAGTACCAGGTGAGGAGGAGATTTCGGCCAAAACCAAGGAGGATCGACCTACTTCATCACCAAAAACTTCTCGACCTAGATCAAGATTCGAAGGGATGAAAGAGATGAAACCATTTACGGTCCACCACTGTTTCCTCAAAGGTTTGCGCCGCAAAGAAAGACATGCAGTGAAGAAAGCCAAGAGGATTCACATCAAAAGAAGGAAAAGGTAAACATCCCTTTAATTGCTGCAATTAAAGAAATTTCCAAAGAAGAGATCGAGGCAACATCATCATGGGAAGAACCTGTCCAATCTGAACCAAGCAACATTAAAGCTTTACCAACGGAGGATTCCAAGATTGCACAAGACGAATCAGAAGCACCGAAAGAAGATATCAAGATGGACATCCCTCCACATTCTCCTCCAAGCCGTGCCAAGCCAAAAGATGAGCCACCAGACAATGAACAACTTGGACACCTTGAGCTGAACGAAACAAGTGTGCAAGAGTTTGTTGATAACCAACTTTTGGAACATGAAGAACAAGATTTCTTGGGAATCAAGAAACTTCTTGAACAAGGATGCTTTGAAGAGATCAAACACGAAGAATGGATACCTATGGATAAATTCTTTCTGGAGGATAAGAAGATTTGCCAACACGAGGACACTTTCCAAAGGCGAGATGAGAACAATGCTAATCAATGCCGAAAGCATCCATTGCATCAACCTCTCACGGCGACAAAGATGGTATTGTCATTCCTAGCTATTCATGGAGTCGCCCTCAACAAAATTGGTGATTTCTTTCCTTATCTCTTCTTTTCACTTTCATATTTTTGTGCTCATATTCTTCCAATCTCATCATATTTGTTTTATGCTTTGAAGTGGTATGATCCACCCTAACAAAGGGAGATGAAGGAAGGTCTAGCCAAAGACATTAAAGAAAGGCGTTGCTTGGGAGGCAACCCAAGAATTTACTAACATGTTAATTTTCTTTTTAGTTTTGTTTTTCTTTTTCTTTTTAGGATTTCAAATTAAGGAAACAAGTCTAACAATTGGAGCTTTTTGAACATTTGCAAAAGAAACCGAATGAAAGCGTAAAGGAGAGGAGCAAAGGATGGAAGCCAACGCACCAAAGGGGATAGCAAAGGCCAGCCAACCTAGCTAACTCGGCCGGCTAATGCCTGGCTATGGCACGGCCATCTACACATAAGGCCTGGCCAAGACCGGCCATGCCCGAGCCGTAAAATATGCTAGGCCGGCCATGGCCTGGCTACCCGCGCACTATACCCGGCTATGGCCCGGCCACTGCCGCACCAGCCGCGCGACACAACCGGCCTCATCCGCTCCACTTGCGTGCCAAGCTTGGTCAGGACCGGTCATCACCATGGTAGCCCGCGCAAACACCGAGCCACCACTGGCCATCCACGCCATGCCACCTCTAGCCTATGCCACATAAATAGAGAAGCTTTCTTAAACTCATCTCCATTTAATTTTTCTTTGCATTGTTTTGCTTTGATTGATTGCCTATACCTTGATTTGAATTAGTTGTTTGTATCTTTTCTCTATGTTTTCTATGCTTTGATTTGGATCTTAATGATGACTTATATGCTATAATTGCTATGATTGATGCTTTGAATTGCTTGATTGGGTGCACACTTTCTTTGTGAGTCAAGTCTTTCTGTAGCACACTCATCTATTTTTTTTTTAAAAAAAAACCACACTAAACACACATGTCCATTCACATTGAGGACAATGTGTCTTTTAAGTGTGGGGGAGAGAGTCTAATGGAGAGTCTACATGCATAGAAATCCATGAAATTTTTCAAAAATTTTGCACAATTTTGAATTTTTCATGCATATATTAAGTGATTAATTTGATTATGAATAATAATGCTTAGAATTTTTAAGAATGCTTTATTTGATTGATTGATTTTTAGCATGTTATCTTATTTCTTAGAATTAGGTATAATTAGAGTTTGTGAAAAAAAAAAGCTTATTATTTACTACTTCTATGATTGCCTATTTCCATAACTTGTGTTTAATTTCTATTGAAATTACAATTATGGAAGTATGTTATGGATATGTCAAGAATAAGTGTGGGGGACTACTTATATAAAAGGGTAGTTAAAAAAATTACCTTCATAAAAAGAAGTGTTTTCATGCAAGAGGAGAAGAGGTATTTCTGCTAAAAAAAAATTTCAATCCATTGTTGTCACTCTTTTCTTAAACAAAAGGAGTAGTAACCCTTGGAAAGAGGATAAGAGGCATGGAATTGCAGAAATTTTGTCCCTCTGAAAAAAATAAATAAAAAGGAGTCCTTCTAGACTGCTAGTAGCCTCAAAAATGGGAGTTAGTAACCCCAAATCATGAACACTTCGAGGTTAGTAACCTCAATTTTCTAAAACCTAATTACCCTTTGAAAATCTATTATAACCCACGAAAACCCTTGATTTGTATCCATGATATGCATTCCTTTGAGTAATGGAGATAAAGATGAAGACATAAGCTTATGGAAAGAAGTAGTTATAGGATGTGATGAATGGTAAGTGATTAGAGCTACTTTAATTATGGTTACTTAAGAATAAAGATGCTTGCTATTTGTTGATCTTTTGAATTGAGTGCTCTTATGATTCTCTGTTATATTGATTTCATAATTTCATTAATCCTTAATATGTGTATGCATTCAAAGTTTTTGAAAAGTTTAAATTAAAATGGAATTTTGATTTGCATTAGTTTAGGATTATATGGTTGTTTTTTGTGTTTAAGTTTAGTAAGTTCATAGTTTTCTACACTAGTTTGCTAGGGACTAGCAAATATTTAGTGTGGGGGAAATTATGATCGAGACAAAATAGACCCTATTTTTATGGCTATTTTATTATGTTTTTGGACCCATTTATGCTTAAATATATGCTATTTTGTTAATATTTGTGTTTTGAGTCTTTAAGTGATGTGAAAATGAGAAATTGTTATTTTTCACTATTTTTGGAGCTATTTTGATGACATTTTACACAGATTTGAGCAAATCAATTTTGAGCATAGATTTGGAAGATTCGATTTTCGTGTTTGAAGACCATTTGAAGATAATTTAAAGATTTGAAGACTTTGAAGATTTATTCCAAGAGCAAGAATTGAAGATTGGAGCCTTAATTGAAGACAAGCCATGGATAAGCCCTTAAGCTTTGGTATTTTTGGATATTTTATATGGGAAAATACTCAGCCCATATATAAGGTAATAATTGGAATTAAAATATCAATTAATGTCTCCCATATCCAAGGAAATATCCAATTCCCGCTTATTCCCGCTTTTAGTCCTAACAGGATTAGGATTCAGCGCGGTTTTGGTAGAAAAATCATGACTTTCAGCTCAGACCTCCGTTTTAGGTTCATGAGTACTCGTTGGAAAGCTAACTCCGAGATCTACAACTTTCCTTTGAAGTCCAAGACCCAGTTCTGCCGTTTTCAAGCCCAAAAATCGTTGTTGATGTCCCTGCACGAATCCAGGATTTTTCAGGATCCTATTTTGACTAGGATTTTGGTTCTAGGAAGACTTTTAATCTAACTTAGAGTCTAAGTTAGACCCTAAAACATCCTAGACTCCTTTCCTACTTAGAATTGGATTTCCTAGGGTTATTTCCACTATAAATAGCCACCTCCTGTAACACAAATCACATACCTTCACACATATAATTTTCTCTTCTTTTTATCTTCTAGTTCTAGTTTTTCTTCTAGTTTTAGGGCTAGGGTGACGCCACCCTCTCTTTGCATAGGGAGGGGCGGCAACCCTAGGTTATTCAAGAGGAGGATTTCGCCCCAACGTTCTGTAAGTTTTCTTCTTATTCTTTGGATGCTCACTCAATTCATGAGTGGGTAATCCTTTTCTTTTCTCCAATGTAGAATTTAATTGATCTCTTGACTTATATAATGGTGAGATTTTGTGCTTATATATGAAAATTGTTAGAGTATTCCTTTGATCTCTGTTTTAATTATATTTTGCTTGTTTTGATGGATTGGGTCGACACTTTCCTGATAAATTAAGTTAACATTAGCTAGATTAAGTCACGGATTAATGTTCAGGCTTGGTTGTTTGTAGCAATTGGTTGAGAGCGGAAGCTCCTTCCAAGGGAGATAAGGAACGTTGAGTGAGAAATTGCTCTTTGTGCTTGTATAAATTACTAGTTCTTAATGCTTTGATTCCTAGCAAATCTTTAAGGCTTGACGGCTAATTGATTAGTTAGGAGGAAAAAGGGGTAATTTAAGTTTTGACGAGTAATCTTATCTAATTAAGGTGATTTAGGATTTAATTCCAACAAGCTATTCTTTGTTTTCATAATCTTTAGATATCAATGATCCATATTATAATTGTCAAGAGGGATATTAATTCTATGTTGGAGGTTTTTATCAATTATTTTCTAGTTTATTCACTGCTATCTTATCAATTGTTTTCTTTAATTTTCTTGATTGCTTTCTTAGTTAATTTTAATTGTTAGTTTTAATCCCCTGTTTCTAAACAAAACTCTTAAGGAGTTTTTAGTAAAAGTTATCTTGGATAAAGTATATTCCCCTTCTCTGTGGGATCGACCCCTACTTGCCCTATCTACTTAGTTAGGATTTTGTGGGGATTATTTTTATGATTGCTGACGACCGATCAGAACTCCTCATAAATTTCCGGATCAACTCGCTTCAGCTCTTCTTCAGCAATCCAGGTGCTTTCGGTTGCTGGTTTTCCTAGCCATTTCACCAAAAACCTCTTGTACATATGTCATCGCCTTGATCGAACCTCTTTAAAATCCAAAACATCTTCAATAACATCACTTTTCGCAGCTTCGCTTTCATCTGTTCCCAAGTACTGATTTTAGGCTTATGTTGATGAGCCCGCTATTCTTCAACTCTCTTCCACCATAGAAGAGCGGTGTCCTACAATTTAAGCTTTACAAACAGTACTTTCCTCGATTCTGCCATGGGTTTCTATTCAAAATAATTCTCTAAGGTTGCTTCCCAATCCAGAAAATCTTCAGCGTGTGCTTTTCCTTGAAAATTGGATACTTCGACTCTCACTCCACCTCCGTTAAGATCAAGAGCGTTGAGTAATCTATCCTCCAATCTACCTCTTGCAGCAGCTCCAGCTTCATGGAAAGGATTTTAAAACTCAACTTCTCCTTCTTCTTCCTCCTGATTAGCATTCTCTACAGCTTGGCGGTTGCCTTCCGGAATCTCCATTCGGGCTCCCATGGGTTCCTGACGCTGTAAGGCTTGTTTAGCCAGGGTCAAGTCTCCAATCGCTCTTCTTATCTCTGCCAATTCGTTTTTTATTTGGTTGCCTCTACCTCTGCCACGGGCTGCCTTAATTTCTGAACAGAAAATTATGATAGGAACGATTTCCTATGGCTCTGGATACCAATTGACGTAGCGGAAGGTTAGAACTAGCAAGAACTTAAACAAAATAGGCTAGATCTGAATTTTTGATTGAATTGGAACAAGGATAATTAGGGTTGAAAACCTCTGAATAATTATGATTTCATAAAATATCAAAGACTACCAAAGTTTGCTAGCTAACAACCCTTATATAGTAAACACTTAACCTAAATCCTAATCCTGGTAGGAATAGTAAAACCTTTCTGGTAGGAAAGTAAAACCTACTCCTAGGAAAAACCATAAACATTAAAATCTTAATGACGTAAGGATGAAGTAAAAGACTCATAATTAAATAATTAAAACCAGAAATAATTAAATTGAATAATTTAAAATTACGCTGCATCAATTTCAGCCAGCTAAACTCTATAAATGCTAGAGCTCAGTTCACATCTCCACACATGAAATTCTCTATTGCAAAACTATCAATAACCAATCTTTTCACCCTCCCTTTGATAATTTTCCCAGATTCTTACTAGTAATTATGGGTGTTTTCACATATGAATCTGAGGTTGTTACTACAATCCCACCAGCCAAGATTGTTCTGCATGGTGTTCAGTACATTCAAGGCAACGGTGATTTGGAGAAGGTAATTAAGACACGCATTATATAATACTTTCAAGACTATATATATAGTATTGAATTAGGAACTTACCATTCTATATTTGCTCTTCTTGGGATAGGAAGCCAATTCAGCACAAGGTAGAGGCACTAGACAAAAAAAATTTTGCTTATGGTTATAGCCTTGGCTTTGATGAACACACTTGAGAAAATCACTTAAGTTAGAGCCCTCTCCAAACAAAACTTGATTTGTTTGTCTCACTGATTTATGAGAATATGGGTTAGACCAGGCTTATTGACATCCTTGACCCAATTAGTTTGAATTGAAGCATGATTTGGGTTTGGGTCGAGCTTTCTTGATTTGGGTTGGGTCGAGTTCTCTTGATTTGGATTGACTTTGTGGTGTACTATCGATGATCTTCCTTTTAAATTCTGTTAATGAAAACAAATGCCCTCTCCTTTCGTCTGTGCATGGCTAAGTGTCACGGACTAAGTCTTCTCTCGCTTAAAGCTCGTCCGTGTGGCACTTGAATGGGCTCTCCCGATCAAGTCAGCCAATCTGATGTTCAATCTGAACAAGCAAACATTAAGCCACAATGTTAGTACGGGATAAATAGCATAACCCCGGGGCATAGCCGCGACTATCCCGGTGACCCCCTCGTCTCGGAGAGGGAGAATGTTTCCCGGTTTTATTAATAATAAGCTTACAAAAGGATCTCGCGACTTACCAACCTAGGGCCAAAGGGCACAGCCCTAGGAGGTGTGTTGATACATACCTTAACTAGTGAGACAGCCCAACTATCTGCCGACTGCTCACCCCCCTCAAAGAGCTAAACGGAATTAAGAGCTTTACCACTAGTAATAGTTGATGTGCTCGAAAAGGGGACAAAAATCCTAAGGCTAGTTAAGGTTGACCCTCTACCCATGTTATGGCCATACAAGGGTTGGCCATGACATCCTCCCCCACTCAATCTGTCGACGACCCCGTCGACTTTGTTGCTAGGAATTCTTCAATCTTCTGCTGGAAGGCTTGCAGGTCAAGGGCTTTCTCCCAACTAACCTCCTCGGGTCTAATCCCTCCCATTTTACAAGATACTCAAGAGTGGGTTTCCTACGTACAATAGAAGTTCTATCAGCTAGGATTTCCTCTACTCTGCGCTGGGAAGGTGGCTTCATGGAAATGGCCGTTCTGGTTGCTTTGCTGCGACTCGGATCGTTTGGATCTGCATGAAAAGGCTTCAAGTTGCAAACATGGAACACCGGGTGGATCTTCATCCAAGAGGGCGGTTCAATTTTGTAAGAAGTGTTCCCCACTCGAGCAATGATCTTCACGGGCCCTTCGTGCTAGTGCACCAACCGCCGGTCCCTCTTCCTTAAGAATCGTAGTTGTTCAGGGACTAATTTCACCAGTATAAGGTCCCCAACTTGGAATTGTTGTGGTCTCCGATCCTTGTCGGCCCATCTCTTCATCCGTTTGGAGGCTTTTTCTAAGTAAGCCCGAGCAATCTCTGTGTTCTGCTTCCACTCTTTGGCAAAGGTGAAATCTCGTGGACTCTTTCCCCTATACAGCTCCACTGGGGTGTGCGGTAACCTGGGTTGTTGTCCTGTCATAATTTCAAAAACGGACTTATTAGTAGATGAACACTTTTGAGAATTAAAGCACAATTGGGCCACATCTAACAAAGGTGGCCAGTCTCTCTGGTTGGCATTTACAAAGTGCCTCAAGTACTCCTCCAACAACCCATTGAACCGTTCGGTTTGGCCATCTGTTTGAGGGTGGTAGCTTGTTGAGATGTTCAACTCAGACCCTAGGAGCTTGAAAAGTTTTCTCCAAAATGACCCGGTGAATCTTGGATCTCTGTCACTGATGATGCTCTCGGGGACTCCCCAATACTTCACAACATGCTTAAAGATCAAACGAGTTGTTTCTTCTGCATAGCAATGTTTGTGAGCCGGGATGAATGTGGCATATTTGGAGAATCGGTCTATTACCACCAAGATTGAACCCAAGTCGCCCACTTTTGGGAGACTACAAATGAAATCGAGGGAAATACTCTCCCATGGTCTCGATGGAACGGGCAAGGGTTCAAGTAAGCCTGCTTGCTTTCTTTTCTCCACTTTGTCCTGTTGGCATATGAGACAAGTCTTGGTGTAATCCCTCACATCTTCCCGCATGTGTGGCCAATAGTATCCTTGTTGTAACAAAGCAAACGTGTGCCTCCACCCTGGATGACCCGCCCATGGGGTGTCATGATATTCCCGCGTCAGTTTCTGCTACAGATCCCCAGACCTCGGGACGTACATTCGAGGGGCCCTTGGTCAAAAGCAGCCCATTCTCTACCCAAAAGAATTTTGATTTTCCATATCTTGCTAGGTCCATCAGCGTTGAGGCTTGAGGGTCTCTCTTCAACCCATCCTCTATCAAGGCTCGGATGTCTGAAGTTGCCTTGCTGACCGACATTGGTGCTATCCTTCTCAAAGCGGCAAGCTCTGCCCTTCAGCTTAAAGCATCTGCTACTTGGTTAGCCTTCCCTGCTTTGTGCTCGAAGGCGAAATCAAACTCGGCCAACATCTCTTGCCACCTTGCCTGCTTGGCCGTTAGTTTTGGTTGGGTCAAGAAGTGACTGACTGCTGTGTTGTCTGTTCTCACTACGAACTTTGACCCCAGCAAGTAGTGTCTCCATACCCGCAAGTAATGCACAACTGCCAATAGCTCTTTCTCTTGGGCCGTGTACTTCCTTTCTGCTTCGTTCAATTTTCGGCTCTCAAAGGCGACTGGATGACCATCTTGAAGTAGTTTTCCCCCGAGTGCAAAATCGGAAGCATCTGTCTCTACCTCAAAAGGCTTTTCAATATCGGGAAGGGCTAACACAGGGTCAGTCATCATCGTCTTCTTCAAGTTCTCAAAGGCCTCCTGACAGTCGGAGCTCCAATTCCATCCCTGACCCTTCTTAAGCAGCTCCGTAAGGACTACTATCTGTTTCGAGTACCCCTCAACAAAACGTCGATAGTAGTTGGCAAGCCCCAAGAATGAACGTAACTCACTGATATTCTTGGGAGTTGGCCACTCCTCGATGGCTTTTACTTTCTTCATATCCATTCGGAGGCGACCTCGCTCAACTATATGGCCCAGAAAATTAATCCGGGTTTGAGCAAATGCACATTCCTCTCTTTTCACGTAGAGCTGGTTATCCCGTAGTCGCTCAAACACCATTCTCAGATGCTCACGATGCTCCTCCAAGGTGGAACTGTATACCACAATATCATCCAAATAGATCACCACGAACTTGTCAAAGAAGTCGTGGAACACCTGATTCATTAAAGTACAAAAGGTAGCATGAGCATTAGTTAAACCAAAAGGCATAACAAGAAACTCAAATGCCCCATACCGAGTAACACAAGTGGTCTTTGGTTCATCTCCCTCGGCAATTCTGACTTGATGATACCCTGATCTCAAGTCCAGCTTCGAGAAGTACTTGGCACTGCTCAACTGATCAAAGAGGTCAAAAACGAGAGGGATTGGATACTTGTTCCGCACCGTCACCTTGTTGAGCGCTCGATAATCCGCACATAATCACAAGCTCCCATCTTGTTTCTCTGGAACAAAATTGGGGCTCCAAATGGCGCCTTTGATGGTCTAATGAATCCTGCTTGTAAAAGCTCGTCTAATTGCTTCCTCAGTTCAGCTAATTCTAGAGGAGCCATTCAGTAGGGAGCTTTTGCTGGTGGCTTTACTCCTGGGAGTAGTTCGATCTCATGGTCTACCCCTCTTCTTGGGGCAACACCTTGGGTAGCTGATCTGGCATCATGTCTTCATACTCCTTGAGCACTGCTTCCACCGCACTAGGGACTCCATCTGATAAGTCATTTTCCTTGCACACCGGCATGACTATGTATGATGGTTCTCCCCGTTTTATCCCTTTCTTAAACTGTAGTGCGGATATGATCATTTTCCCGCTCCTCGGGAGGATGGTGGCTGGCACCACACACGGGCGATCGCCCAAGAACAATAGGCAACTGGCAGACGGAACTGGAATGGCCTTCACCACCGTCATGAAATCCAAGCCTAAGACAACATCAAAATCATCCATTGGGGAAACCGTGAGGCCCACGCCTCCTTCCCAATGGCCTAATTTGGTCATCACCCGCTTAGCACTTCCACAAATGGTTGAGGCCGGCCAACTCGCCCTCTGATTCCTCCTCTCCATGGTGCTCATTCGAGACCTGCTGCTTTGATGCTTGCAAGGCACTCATGACTCCCCTATGTGGGCAGTCTCTCACTCTGTTCGGTCCGTTGCACAAGAAGCAAGCCAATGGTTGCCTTGGTTTAAAAGTGGGGGCACTCGATGTTGCTGGAGTCGAGTCTCTACTATTATGTCGATTGTCTACTCCCCCACTTGAGCTCTTCCCCATTTTGGCGGGCTTTCCCCCATTGAAAGAACTACTTCCACCGTTGTTTGACGGTGGGTTCTTTCGCTTTGAAGAACTCTCGCTGTAATCATTAAGGCGTTCAGCCGTTGCCATGGCCGTAGCCAAGTCTTGAACTCTTTGTCTTACCACTTCGGTCCTGGCTCAAGGCTTGAGGCCCTCAAGGAAATAAAACATCTTGTCCTTCTCTGACATGTCTCTCATATCCAGCATCAACGTTGAGAAGGTCTTTACATACTCTCTTACTGACCCTGTCTGCTCCAAATCACGAAGCTTCTTTCGGGCCATGTATTCTACATTTTCAGGGTATAACTGATTCTTGAGCTCCTGCTTGAGCTCACTCCATGTCTTGATGGGGCACTCCCCGTCTGTGAATTTGGAGCGCCACCACAACTTAGCATGACCAGAAAGGTACATGGCCGCCAAGCTCACCTTCTCCTCCTCTGAGTCAATGTGCATGGCCCTGAAGTATTGTTCGATGTCGAACAAGAAATTCTCCAACTCTGTAGTATCCCTTGCCCCCTCATATCGCCGGGGTTCGGGCACCTTAGCTCTCTTTGGCCTCTCAATCGCACTTGATCCTGTGTTACCCACTAACAACACTAGTAAGCTCACTTTCTCTTTGAGCTCCCCGAGATCAGTCTTAAGGGCCTGTATGGCTTCCATGGTCTCCTCTCCTAGGGTTCTCATTTGCTCGGACAACTCCCGCTGGGTTGTCTCGATCTCTCTCACTTGAGATTGGCTCATTGTATGCCTCTCTACTTTTCTCTTTAACGCAGCCAATGCGGTCTCCATCTCGTCGAGCCTTTGTACATTGGCGCGCTCAACTGCATCGTTGCTAGATTCATTCGACATCTTGTTGCACCTCGTGTGTCAACAACCTTGCTCTGAATACCAACTGTCACGGACTAAGTCTTCTCTCGCTGAAAGCTCATCAGTGTGGCACTTGAATGGGCTCTCCCGATCAAGTCAGCCAATCTGATGTTCAATCTAAACAAGCAAACATTAAGCCACAATGTTAGTACGGGACAAATAGCATAACCCCGGGGCATAGCCGCGACTATCCCGGTGACCCCCTCGTCTCAGAGAGGGAGAATGTTTCCCGGTTTTATTAATAATAAGCTTACAAAAGGATCTCGAGACTTACCAACCTAGGGCCAAGGGGGCAGCCCTAGGAGGTGTGTTGATACATACCTTAACCAGTGAGACAGCCCAACTATCTGCCGACTGCTCACCCCCCTCAAAGAGTTAAACGGAATTAAGAGCTTTACCACTAGTAACAGTTGATGTGCTTGAAAAGGGGACAAAAATCCTAAGGCTAGTTAAGGTTGGCCCTCTACCCATGTCATGGTACAAGGGTTGGCCATGACACTAAGGTTATGTTTGGTAGTGGAGAACAATCTTCAAAAATATCAAAGAAATTAGGTAGTAAGACGATATGTGTGAATAAAAATAAGTATATTTTTAGAGGATAGAGATGACAATGGAGTGGAAATGAAGAACATATTCATTTTATTTTAAGATTTTCACTCCATTACCATCCTCATTTTCTAAAAAATATGCTTGTTTTCATTAACACATTTTGTGTCACTACTTATTTTTTTGATATTTTTGGAGATGGAAAATGGAGAACGATCTCATTAGAAGATATCTGACCGTCGCAAAATAACACTTGCCAAGACAATACTGTACTTCCATGTCTTATTGATTCAGTTGAGCTACTTTGAAGACAATACTTGGTTCATTTGTGTATAATTCTTGTTGTATAGGTAGTTATGATGCCAATATTTTCATTAGTCTAATTGTCAAAGTTATGGACTAACGCCTTGCCTTCGATTTAAAAGTTGGAAATTGAGTTTATTTTAATTGCATTTGAGCGCATGAGCATTAATCAGAACAATTTAGTTGCGTATATTTTGGAAGCAATCAGAAAGTTATATTGGTAGGAGTCGAGTCTGATCCCAATGTAAAGAAATCGTGTTTCCCAACTTTAATATTTTTGAAGGGATCGATGTAATGGAAAAATTAAGTTTATTAGCAGCTTCCTTGAGAGTTGAGAGCTTGAGCTATCAGGCATGCTTGAACCAACAAAAGAGTATTAGCTTGTTTTCCAAAAGAGTATGAACTTGTTTTCCACATGACCATACCCATATTTTACAATTTTATTATCTATTATAGGAAGTTGATTTTGATACGAAGAAACAGCCAAGTCCAACAGGTTGAAAAAGAAAGAAAGATTTAAAATGATCATGTGAGTTTTGCTTGCTGTCACTTTAACTAAATTAGAAAGTTGATCTTGAAATGGAGTAATCCACTAGCTACAAGAAACTACACTACTTTAGTGTCATTATTTCTGCCAACTGCCATGCTTTGTATAATTTAATTTGTAATTCATGGCAACTTTGAAAAACAGGGGCAAATATCCTTTCCTCCTGCATTTCTTTGTTCAATTTGCTTTTCTTGTTTTCCTCTTAATTTCACTCTTTGCAACAAATTAAAAGGAGTATCACTATGAGCATTTGTGATTGTTTTCCATAGCTTTCAAAGCCATCAAGATACCAGCTTTGAAGCCTAGCAACTCTGTTACAACTTACAACACATCAAACTCAAAGTCGAAAACATGTCCAACTTTCAAGCTGTAAACTTCTTTAAGGTTTACTACTCTCGCTACAGCTCTGAAACAATGGTAACTCTCTCTGTCTCCCTCTTTCAATGATTCAGTTTCCCTTAGCTTGGTTATTTGTTTTTGTTTTCTGTTTCTATTTCTTACTTTCTTTCAACTTTTTTCTGAGTTCCTTAGTTGTTTCATTAGGCCTTTGGCCTTGTGCATCTCAGTTTTTAGTATTCTAAGGTCATATCATATGTTTGGTGCAAAAATTATGTTAATGGGGTTCTATGTAATGGGATCTGTTTAAATGCGGTAAATTAAAGTTATGCATTCATTGCAGAAGAAAAAAAATATAACTTTCAAGTGAGCCAGATAGAGACTTGGATTTTCTTTAGCTATAGATATATTCTCTAAGCAGTATCTAGTCTGTAAAACATAAAAATTGCATATCCATTTGATGAACTTAAATCATGGTGGTAGTATACAACAGATCTCAGTTCACAAACACCAAAAATGACAGTTTGTCAATTGATTTTTTGACAATTCTGTATGAATCGAAAGCACTCGGCAGTGATAAGTGATAATAAGTAAACAACAAAAGGGGGAAATGTTTATGTTATTTAGTAGTATTTAACTTTGTTTGGCTTAATTGATCTATGCTTGATATCTGGCTGCATTTTTGTAATTGTAGTCCATCCCACCAAATACTGTTGTGCTTCCATACGGATCAATGTCTGCAACAGCCACCTTAAGAAATTCCAAAAACCAATGCTGGCATGTGGAGTTGAAAGAAGTTGCTGGCAAGATGTATTTTGAGAGGGGTTGGACAAAGTTTGTTGATGAAAACACCACCATAGACGACGGAGATATATTAGGGTTCACCTATGTTGAATCCTCACCCTTTGATGTCACAATTATGGGGCCAAATGGATATGTATGAAGTGTCTCATCATCATCTCTGGTGGAGGGATTGGAGGAGGAGGAAAAAGAAGATGAATGGCTTCCAAGAACGACAAAGGAACGACCTCTAAAGAGGCTGAAGATATGGAGTTTTATATGGACAGAAACGTTAATCCTTGTTTTGTGGTAGAGGGTTGGAAAGACAGGGATGATGAACTGGTATGTTCCTTTATTCTTCTTCTTCGATTTATACGTCAATGACCTGAATTTTCTCCTACCCTTTCAGCTGCTCAAGTTACCTTTTATGTGTTATCCACTTAATCTATTCACATAATAGAATTCTAATATGTTCCCTTGCATTTGTTATGCGTTCATTCTTAAGCTATCAGCATTTGGAATCTGAGATTGGTAATTTCATTGCTAAAAAATTAAGAAACCATTTACATTTTACATAACCCTTTTCTTAAAAGTTACCTTGTACATTACTTTGAATTTCTGTTTTCCATGCCATGCATTTACATGAGTCAATGCCAAGAATTCTGGTTACTGACTTCTGACTTAAACTCTTTGTGTGGATTTTCAGTATCTTCCAACTGATGTGACAAAAAATTACAATCTGATTCTAGAGGATGAAGAGGAGATAACCTTCATTGACCCACTGGCCAGAAAAAGATTGGCAAGGTTTTGAAGTGGTAGGATGGTCGAATATGTATACACGGTTGGAAAAGTGTCTGCAAAATAAACAGATTAAAATTGTTTTGTATCTGTGAATTTCTACTGCACAAGGAAGAACAAGATGATGAAGGACAAAGAAAGCGCATAAAAGTTCACATCCGGTGCGGGAAGTACGCTTCCATCAATGAAGCAAGGCCGAGGAAAAAGAAAACATAGTTAGACATAATTGGAAACAGAAACCAGGTTTAAGTCAAGGACATAGATCCTACATTCAACACCTTAAAGTAATGAAACAGAACCAATTTTCAAAGTACTGAATATATAGCCATCTCCATGTGTTTAGTACTTTGAAACTTGGTTATGTATTTTATTACTTTGAGGTGTTAAAATGTAGGATTTATGTCCTTGACTTAAACCTGGTTTCTGTTTCCAAGTTTAATGTTTGATTTTAGTAGATGATTTTAGTTGAACCACATTATGGACTTCGGTTAGTAGTTAGGGAAGGTTTGCCATGAGAAGCTGCTGGATGTTTAACTTGTAGGCTTTTGCAGTTTGGATTATTTTGCCATGGTCTGGGACTCTGGGCTGCTATATCATTACTGATTAAATCCATATATATTGTAGTTTTATAATGAGGGATTAAACTTGATGTGGATGGTAGTTTGGGATCAACAAAACAACAAAGCAAATGGCAACTAGATTTCAGGTTTCAGCTATCATGTGGCGTGGGCAATTGCAGCATCAATCTTTGCCCAAATTGTGAATTATGCTAGACAAAACTTGGAATGATGGAATCAATTATGCTAACATTAAAACTGATCTGTCATTGCCATCAAGAATAATTATTAATAAAGTAAAAACCAATCACCCCTTTCATCCTTTGATTTCTGAAAATCGGGAATTTGCTGGATAAACAGCCGGTCTTAGACCTTTAATCATGTTCCTAATAGGAGATTAACATGGCTGCCGAGAGCCGATTGGATCGGTAAATGGAGTAGCAACCAAAGCATGGGGCTAAAGCCTTCTCGACTCAAACCCTCCCCAGATAGCATAAACAAGCATGTTTGCTGGAATGCTTAAGTAACTTCAACATATATAGCTTCTGCAAGTATTCCACTTGCCAAATTCTTCATGACCTAGTAATATTACTTGGTTAATTGGTGTGTATAGGGTAATTTTGTGCCAAAATTTTTGCTTATTAAATATACTGGTCAAAGTAATTATAGACAAGTTTGCGTTTGATGCAAGTTCCACGTTGAGTTTGTTTTAATTGCAATTTTGAGCATATAAATCATAATATTCGAAAATTGAAAGCAACTAGAAACTTTCATAGATGCAAGTCTTATTCCAGAACATAGTGGTCCAAATGACAAAGAGACTAATCAAACCTGAAATGTTGAATGTGTGACTCAAATTTTGAATGGATTTTTACTTTAAAATTGGTTTAGTTCTAATGACAATGACATATGAGAATTCTCATTGCACTTTTGCATTCTTTTGTTCGGGAAGAATGTAGAAATATTCCAAATTCATATATGGCACAAGATCAAAATTTTTTTTTCTCTCTTTGACGATTACAATTTTAGAATCTGTTATTAAAAAAAAAAAAAACCAAACTCATTGAACAAAAAGAAAAGGAAGAAAAAAACAAAGTTTACCATCAAATAAAATGTCCATACAGATACAGTTAAACCTTTGGCCTTTGCATTCCAATCTACAATAGAAAAGGTAGAAAAAAGAAAGTACAATGCAAAATAAACTCAAACCCTATCAAAAAGAAGAAAATAATTTTAAACATTTTTTAGCATATATAGTGTTGAAGCTGTCATCTAATTAATTGGATATTGCTTTGACCTAGTTTTCAATAGATGACTTTTTATTTTTGTTTGTCAATGTTTCATTCCATGGGTCATGGCCTCATGGGCGGATACATATCTATACTATATATAAAAGTACGAGTTTTGTAAAACTTTTGAATCGACTATTATACCCTTATTTTCCTAATTGAATCGACCATTATATCCTTATTTTTCAAACATATTTCTTAAATGCCATTACTTAACTATTATAGTTTTATTCTACTAAAAACTCTATTTTTATTCAATTAAATTTAATATCTTTATAATTACTTTATTTTTACCATTGTACCATTTTTTTTCAAAATATAGAGTTTTATTCTACTAAAAACTCTATTTTCATTTAATTAAATTCAATATTTTATAATTATTTTATTTTTACCATTTTAATTTATAAAGTTATTATGATTGACATCTTACTATTTGATAGTTTATAATAATGTATTATGATTAAACTTTATTATTTCCCTAATGTGCAATTATTTTATTTGACTTATAATTAATTTTTTAGCTTGATAAAAACTTGTTGTATAATTAAAAAAATCTAACATTCTTATAACTATGTCATTTTTACCATTTTACTATTATAATTGAAAAAAAAAACTTAGATGTATTAGAAAATTTTAATTAAACTTTTATAGTTTTACTCAACTAAAAACTCTAATTTTATTTAATTAAATCTAATATCTTTATGACTTTTACCATTTTACTATTTTAATTAAAAAACTTATATATATTAGAATTTTTAAATATACTTTTACAGTTTTACTCAACTAAAAACTCTATTTTATTTAATTAAATCTAATATCCTTATATCTATTTTATTTTTACCATTTTACTATTTTAATTAAAAAAACTTAGATATATTAGAATTTTTAAAATATATTCTCTTACAATATTTTTAGAAATAAACTTTTACAATTATTCTACTAAAAACTCTATATTTATTCGATTAAATTGAATATTTTTAATAAATATTTTATTTTTACCATTTTACTTTTAAAATATTGGAGATTTTTTTGGTAGTTATGGATCCATTTCAATTATTATATAAACTAATAAAAGTATTATTATCAAGTTTAAAAGTTAAAATAAGTTGGCTAATCATTAACTATTTAAATTTTTTAACAAATTAAGTTAAAAATTTATTTAAAATCTAATTTTTGTGATTGACTTTGTTTTTCTATTTTTGTAGTGTGTATTGGTAGTTTAAATCTGGTTCTAAGTCAAATGAGTCAGGTAATTTTCTCGAGTCATTCGGGTTTCGGCTCATCTAGGTTCAGGTCTACTAGGTCTTGGGTCAGGCGGATTCGAGTTTTGACCTTGGGTCATTCAGGTTTTGGATTTTTCGGGTCTAGATTTAGGTCAATTGGATCAACCTTGAATATTTTAACTACTGGTGAAGTTTAGCAAACTGCATATACGGGTTTGTCGTGTCTGAATAGGACGGGTTTGAGTCGTTTACTTTTTTTGGTCAAATCGGGTTATGTCGGATTGGACGAGTTATCGGATTCGGATCAGATTTTGACAGCTCTACGTATAATAAATTTCAATTATTATTATAATTTTCATTTAATTTAAACACGAGTATCACGTGCAATGCACGTGGAAGTAGAGACTAGTATAGTAGAAAAGCTTTAGCTATGGGCGATGGCGCCTGGTAACAAGTTCATTCCGTGGGCAACACTAGATAAGAGGGGAAAAAAAGATTATTAAAAGAGTTTAAATGTGAAAAATTAAATATTTATTCAAAGTTTTTTATTTTCCTTATAGATTTTTTTATTTAATATTAATATAATCATCTAAAAAAATAAACTAGTTAATGGGAGTCAAATGAGTCAAAAATCCATTTGAATTATAAATGTTAAATGTAAAAGTTTTTATTTTAAAAATTAAATAGTATATTGACATTCATTATGTAGAGTGTTTTCTAATAAATATATATGATGAGACACAGCTCTTTTTTTTTTTTATAATGTAAACAATAAGTTAGTATATACTAATAACCACTTGAATCAGTTCAATCATCCTGATAAAAAAAAAATATATAATTAAATTTAAACAGGCATTAGAATAAAATTTTGTAAAATTCAACTTATTAATAATAATTAATTTTAAGGGTATTTTTTATATTTGAAATGTCAAATTTATCCTTTGAGTCCTTTAAGAAGTGATATATAATTAAATTATCTTTTAATCAAATTACTTGAATAGGACATTTGAAACAAAATTATATGAATCTAAGTTAAATGGACCGTTCTTAAAAAAATAAAATAAAATAATTGAGTCCTGAATAATAGTAATAGAATGAACAAAAAATTCAACTCTTTGAAAAATCAATATTCTTCAAAGAAAATGAAAGAATCATGGACAATAATGGCCTTTCGTGCTCTACTTTCTTTGTTTTGTTACAGATTACTACTAACTAATAGATTTTTAGAGATTATTATAGATACCTTTCTTCGCATATAAAAGGGAGAGAATTGTACATTTTTGATTTGTACTCAAATTCTTAAAAGTCAAATCCAAATCAAGATGAGTGTTTTTTTTTTTTGCCATAAAGATGAGTGTTTTTTTTTTTGCCATAAAGATGAGTGTTGTTTAAGGAAGAAAAAAAAATTAAAGAATGTGCACCTAGCAATTTTTTTTTTAATAAATACATTGACTTATAAGAAAAATATAATTCCATGACACCTAATTACTTCTATAATAATATGCCCAAACATAACCCACATATATGAATGTGATGGGAGTTGAGCAGTAAAATTCACAATTCAAAAAGTACGCACGATTGGTTGCGTCATAAACTTACACAGAAATGAAAGTTAACTTTTGTAACTTCTTAAAATCTTCCATATAATTAGGGGCGTTTGGTTCGCTTAAACCAAATATTATCATGGGTATGTTTATGTTTGGGTATATTGATGGATAAGTGAAATGACCAGCTATCTGATGGGTATATTGGATGGCTGTGTTTGGTTCGGCAAAGAAATACCCGGGTATTTCATTTAAAAATGATATACTCATGTACACAATATCTATGTTTGTTTAAAGTTAATCATGGTTATGGATTGGGTATTGTTGCTAAATTACTTCAATTACCCCTATTATAAGAATAAGCAAATTATAAGCATACTTAGATAAGAGGGAATAATTTTTCCAAATACCAATTACCACTCCTCAGCCTTTGGGGTGTTTGAACTCGATGCCATAAATGATCTAATTACACATTACCGGAACCCAACATAAACATATATACATCAACATTATATACCAACAAGCAAAACATCCATTAAACACTACTGGTAGGAATTTCAAAATCAGGTTTAGGCAAACTCAGTTCGGTCAGGGAGATTCATTTCATCAAAATCAGATTACCAATTCACAATCAAAACATCTCACAATCATCAGAATTTCATAGCATTACACCCGAAAGCCATCAAAACCTCTCAAAATCAACAAAAAACAGAATAACCCAACCAATCAACATACAAAACCCACATACATTCAAAAAAAATCCACAAACATTCAAGATAAATCCACAAATAATCCACATTAAAAATCAACATAAATAACTTAAAACTTATACCAGTTTGTAGATCGGGGGAAGACGAATGAAGCCCAACCAACCGGCATCGGCGAAAGCAAGAGACGGCGACGATCTGAGGAGATGAAATTCCGGCGAGTTTGTAGTGAGAGAGAGTGAGGTTTTAGAGAGAGATGAAAATTTGGAAAAATGAGGAAGATGAGAAAAAAAAAACCCCTTAAATAGGAAGATGCATAGGTTGTAAATAACGAAAATTTTTAGGGACAAAAAGGTCAAATTAACATAACCCCCTTTAAGTGAGATACCCGGCCATTTCCATTCCCATCGAAATCGGGGGTAATGGAGATGGCCGCGTGTGTTAGACACCGTGGGAATCATGGCGCGTTAAGTGAAATGGCCGGCATCTTGATGCCAAGCCAAATAGTAACCAAACGAGGCCATCCGGCGGTCATCTCCGAAGATACCCAAGCATATCCCAAGATTACTGCGAACCAAACGGCCCCTTATTTCATACTTCGTTAATTCAACCGTTAAATGTCATACTTTATGTTTGTGAAATGCAATGCCATGTGTATACTAAAGTTTAATTTTATAAATTTTATTTTTTTAAGAAAAAAATAAATTAAAGATAGTACTTTGATAATTATAATAATAGAATAGAACTTCCAACCTTTTATTTTACGTGCTTAATAAAAAAAAGAAAGAAAGAGAATTATGGTTAAATTCAATTGCTTATTTTGCTAAAACAAGAATAGTAATACCCTTTTCTTTGTGCAGTATTACTATAAAATAATTTAAAATTAATTAAATTACATCGGATATAATAATAAATTAATTAATCTCTTCCCAATAAGGAAATTCTAGAACATTATCCCTCATTATAAAAAAAATTTAAGTAAGAAAGAAGTAGCTGTCCATAAATCCCCACAACTGCCCACAAGTCCCATAAGTGCAACAACTATTCAAGCTCCCAACCACACTAGATTCATCCCCCTCATCCTCAAACTATTTCTTTTTCTTTTCCCTTTTTCTCTTGTTTTTTCTTTTCTTTTCTGATTTCTCTCTCTCTTCAAAAGAAGAATCGAAAAGATTGAATTTTTTCCCCAAAGTCAAAAACACCAATCTAAGGAGAAAAAAACAAGAAGCAAAATCGCAGGCAAATGCTACAACTTTTTTTCGCGGTGGCGTTCTCGGCGGTGCCTTTGACCCTTTACGTGCCGCCGATTCGGAGCCTGAATCTCTTCGTCGAGACCGTCGAGGATGTGCTCCGGCAGTCAACTTTGTACACTCTCCGCGCTTATCCTCGTATCCGTCTCGCTATTTCTCGGATCTTCAACTCCATTTTTCACTTGTCTAGGTAGATTATTTTTCCCTTTTTAAATCTTGTACATTTTTCTTTTCTCTCGTTTTAATCCCTCTTGTTGTTGTGAAATCTGGATGGTTTTGGAGATCGGAAGATGATATATAGTTTGATATACCTGTGATTATATTTACCATTAATCAAATTGAGTTTTTATTGAGAAAAACTCAATTTTTTCTCATAAATTTGGCTGGCTTTTTCCTTCTAATTTGGTTGTTGTATTTGTTGTTGTTCTTGTTGATGATAATCAATGAAGCAAAATCATCTTATCTTTTTGTGGGTTAATTAGTCATAGTTTTCTGTAATTTATTGCTATTAATTAGGGGTTTTATTATATGGAAAGGGCAGAAATATAGTCCAATCAATAATCTGATCTTAGTTAATTCTAGTTGGCAAGATGCCATTGCTGCAGCACTTGCTATAATTGTTGTTCAGAAGATATATTATTTTATCAATAATTTTGGCTTTTTAATGGCTGAGTAATTTTTTTTTGGTGAATCTGGCTGAGTAATTTAGGAACTACTATTGTTGACTAGTAAAAAAAATAAAGATTGATTTGGAGAGTGGTCATGTATTTTACCAATCAATTATCTTTGTCTTCTCTAGGTCAAATCCTTAATTTATATATGAGATAAGATGAAAAGCAAGAATACAGATGATTTAATAGGATGTCATATGTTTGGAAATCTAAAATTAAATTTCCGCTTTATAAAATAAAACTATTGTTGATTTAGTAATTATATGTCATATGTGTCCTATATAAAGGACAGGAATGAGATTGTTGTTTGCAATTGATCTAACTTTTGGTTATTCATTGAGCAATCAAGGACAAGGTACTCCACTTGCTATCCTGGTAAGTGGTAACAGCTTGAAAATAACCAATAGATGCAATGAAGGTGCGATTAAAATTGTAGTGGAGGTATGATTGAAATTGTAAAATGTAGTATTCTGTAAAAAAAAAATTAGTGGTGGCTGGACAAAAATGGGAATTAATTGAAGAAAAAAAAAGTATGATCAAAGCTTTTAGTTCTAGTCTGGTGGTAGAGTATTGTATTCGTAGTTTCAGTGAATAGGATTGGACCCCTCGCAGCGGAAGAAAGTATGGTTAAAAGTAAGGAAAGTATTCCACCAATGGTGAGGTGAGAAGCAGCCATGTAGGCAAACCCTACGCAATGGCATCATGCCAATCACTTGATGAGTTAGCCACTTTGGAGCCTCTAAACATTGCCGACTGGCCCCCCCAAACAATTGAACCATCCCTCTCTAAACTCTATGAGTTGGCCTCTTTGGAGCCTCTAAACATGTCGGTCGGTCTCCCGAGGTCGAACTATCCCTTGGTTTCAGAGATCAGATTGGCTTAAAATAAAGTATTAAATCTCTTGATATGAATTGGATTTCTTGAGTTTCATCTTCTTTTTTTTTCTTTTCTTTTTGAAAAATAATTAATTTGCTATTCATTTAACTCCTAAACTCATGTTGGAAAACTATGTCTCTTCTATGTATATAAAAAAAAACTGTCTTCTGATCCAATTATTAATGACTAAACATATTTGCAGATATCATCTAGAAAATCAGTGGCAAGATCCTCGGGTTAACTCCAGATTCCTTGAAATACTGTAGGGATTCTGGCCCTCTCCAATTTATCCCAAATGCTAGCACATTAAACCACTCAAGCACTACCAAAATTTTATCCCAAAAATGCTAAGACAACTGGCAAAAGATGATTTTTTGGGGAATTGTCATTAGGTGTCATGATAACTGATAAGTTAAAATTACCTCTCTAAAGTGTAATGATCTATCGGTTTCAGTCTGGTCATATTTCCTTATTGGTATAATCAATTACATACACTTTACTTATTTTACCCTTTTTAATAACTTTGCTTTCTCTTTTATTATACCAGTTTTCATATTCACGGTTCAACGTGTGTTAACAAAATTTTTCTTTTTAAAGTTACAAAAGAGTCAAACAATTTTTTTACATTATTATTGAATATAATCCCTTGAACTTGTGTGCCCTACACAATAATATATGTAATTATCTATATTATATTAAAAAAACGTTCACCTGTAAAACTTTTAATCGCCCATTATACCCTTATTTGTCAAATATATTTCTATTTTGTCATTCTACAATTAATATTATTAGATTTTATTTATATATTGTTTATATTTATTATTTATTGATTACTAATAAAATTTAATTTGATTGACAATTATTACCTCAGACTACTACTCTTAATTTTGCTTTCTTGGTGCCAAAAAGACTATTACTCTTAATATTAGACTACTACTCTTACGTTTAATATACTTCTCTATCTATATTGTTTATATTTATTTATTATTTAATGATTACTAATAAAAATTAATTTTTTCCTAAAAAAAAATTTAATTTGATTAGCAATTATTACCTCACTAGATTACTACTCTTAATATTACACTACTACTCTTATGTTTAATATACTTCTCTATCTTTAGAACTGTTAATCTAGATTCTGCTTCTTTGAAGTTATGGAAGGGATATTATTAAGATTCTGACCAATCAATGTTTCTCAAATCTTCAATTCTTTTAAAACATTTACCTCTTAATCTTTTCATGAGAATGGGATGGATATGAGTAGAGGTGCTCATGGGCTTTCTTTTGCCATTTAACATGAAACGGTGGTGAATTTCATTTGGATTCATAAAATATGCTATGGTTTTGATTAGTAAAGCATTTACTTGAATTTTGCTAAGCGAGAAAGGAATGGTTTCCAAAACTGCTTTTCCATAGAGCTGTAGGACGAGGATGATCAAATATTTACGAATACAAATGTAACATTTTACATGACTTTGTTTCGATATATTTTTATAATATACTATTGATCGGTCGTGAGCAAATCATAAAAATAAAAATCCCAACGATTACTAACTAAAGATAGCTAGGGCAAGTAGGGGTCGGTCCCACAGAGAGATAGGTTATTGTTCTTTTTCTTAAAACAAATAAACAAAATAAAGAAGGTTTTGAAAGTAGAATTAAATCAAATTAAACTAGTAACTAAAATTATCTAAGAAAGCAATCAAGAAAATTAAAGAAAACAATTAATTAAGAAGTAGAAAAGAAATTGAGAAAATAATTAAGAAAACCCTCCAACATAGAATTAATCTCCCTCTTGACAATAATAACATGGATCATTGATATCTAAAAATTATGAAAATAATGGATTGCTTGCTTGGAATTTAATCCTAAATTAGCTTAATTAGATAAATCTCTTGATCCAGTGTGAATTATCCCTTTTATTCTTTAAACAATTACCTCTTGATCCAGTTTGATAATTACTCAAGAATAAAGCATTAAGATATAGTAATTTACAAGCACAATGGGCAATTAAAAATTGGTCAAATATTTTTAAATCCCTTGGAAGGAAGATCCTTCGCTTCCAATTGCTACCAAACAATTAAATCCGAAGATCCTTCAAGATTTTAATTTAGCTGATGCTACTTAATTTATCAAGAAAGTGCGCGCTTCAATCAATCAAAACAAGCAACATAGAATTCATGCAGAGATATTAAGAAATACCCTATTAATTTTCATATAAAAGCACAAAATCTCACCATGATATAAGTCAAGAGATCAATTAAATTCTACATTGGAGAAAAGAAAAGGATTACTCACTCATGAATTGAGTGAACATCGAAAGAATAAGAAGAAAACTTACACGACTTGAAGGGGAGATCCCCCTCTTGAATAACCTAGGGTTGCCGCCCCTCTCTATGCAAAGAGAGGGTGGCGGCACCCTAGCCCTAAAACTAGAAGAAAAACTAGAACTAGAAGAGAAAAAGAAGAAGAGAAAATTATGTGTATGTGGGTATGTGATTTGTGTTACAGAAGGTGGCTATTTATAGTGGAAATAACCCCCAAGACTCCAAGTCTAAGTAGGAAAGGAGTTTAGAACGTTTTTGGGTCTAACTTAGACTCTAAGTTAGATTAAAAGTCTTCCTAGAGTAGAATCCAAGTCAAAATAGGATTCTGAAATTTTACTGAATTCGTGCAGGGACTTCGACGTCGTTTTTGGGCTTGAAGATGGCAGAACTGGGTCTTGGACTTCAAAGGAAAGTTGTAGATCTCGGAGTTAACTTTCTAACGCCTACTCACGGGCCTAAAACGGACATCTGAGCAGAAAGTTATGATTTTTCTACCGAGACTGTGCTAAATCCTAATCCTGTTAGGACTAGAAGCGGGAATATGCGGGAATTAGATATTTCCTTGGATATAGGAGGCACAAATTGGGATTTTAATTCCAATTATGAGCTTATATGGGCTAAGTATCATCCCATATAAAATATCCAAAATTCCAAAGCTTCCGGGCTTCTTCATGTCTTGTCTTCAATCCTTCGCAATTAAAATTTCAATCTTCAATTCTTGCCTCTTGAGATAATTCTTCAATGATCTTCAAATCTTCAAATTATCTTCAATAAATCTTCAATCACGAACTTCGAATCTCCAAATCCATACTCAAAATTGCTAAGTCTATATTTGAGTAAAAAGTCATTAAAATAGCTCCAAAAAGAGTGAAAAACTACAAGTTTCCAATTTTCTTGTCTTCAAGACCTAAAAACACAAATACTTACAAAATAAGGTTAAATTCCATATAAAAATAGTAAAAAGCATAGAAAAATAATCATAAAAATAGGGTTAATTTTGGCTCGATCATAATTTTCCCCACACTAAACCTTTGCTAGTCCCTAACAAACTAGTGTAGAAAACTATGAAAAACAAATCATAAGATAGACTCTAAACTAATGCAAATTAAAATTCCATCTTAGTTTAAACCTTTCATAAACTTTGAATGCATACACATATTAATGATTAATGCAATTATGAAATCAAGATAACAAAAAATAATAAGAGCACTCAATTCAAAAGATCAAGAAATAACAAGCATCTTTATTCTTAAGTAACCATAATTAAAGTAGTTCTAATCACTTACCATTCATCACATCCTATAATTACTTCTCTCTATAAGCTTATGTCTTCATCTTTATTTCCATTACTCAAAGGAATGCATATCATGGATACAAATCAAGGGTTTTCGTGGGTTATAATAGATTTTCAAAGGGTAATTGATTTTTAGAAAATTGAGGTTACTAACCTCGAAGTGTTCAAGATTTGGGGTTACTAACTCCCATTTTTGAGGCTACTAGCACTCTAGAAGGACTTTTTTTTTTTTTTTTTTTTTCCAGAGGGACAATATTTCTGTAATTCCATGCCTCTTATCCTCTTTCCAAGGGTTACTAACTCCTTTTGTTAAAGAAAAGAGTGACAACAATAGATTTTTTTTTTTTACAGAAATACCTCTTATCCTCTATCATGAAAACACTTCTTTTTATGAATTTTTTTTTAATTACCCTTTTATATAAGTAGTCCCCCACACTTGTTCTTGACATATATCCATGACATACTTTCTCAATCATAATTTCAATCAAGATTGAACACAAGTTCTAGAAATAGATAATCATAGAAGTAATTAATAAATAAGATCATATCACAGACTTCAATTATACCTAATTCTAAGAAATCAAAAACATGCTATAACTCAATCAATAAATCAAACATTATTAAAATTCTAAGCATTCATCAATTATAATCAAATCAATAAAAATTCAAAAAGGTTTTGAAAAATTCGAAATTTTATCTTCAAAAAATCCGAAATTTTTTCAAAAATTAAATTAGGGAAATAGGATCAATCCAAAAACAATCAAATTCTATCCAAGATTCTCATGCAACCAAGGACTATCATATGACTCAATTATTCAAGTAATAACCCTATCAAGTATTCACCCCCCACACTTAAAATTTACATTGTCCTCAATGTAAAAACAACCAAACAAAGCATGCAATATCATCTTACCAAAAATAAAGAGTTAGGGTTCATGAAAACATACCTGAATGGCGTTGATGAAGATAATTTATGCGATCATAAAAGACAATAGAAAATTAAAGTGATAGGAAAATAAAACTAGATAGTTCATTAATGAAACTTGAAAATTAAAGACATAAGATAAAGGAAATTGAAAATTAAAACATAAATTAAATAACTAATCCTAAGATGCATAAAAATAAATCTTAAATCTAAAAACAAGAAACTTAAAATTGAAAAACTAAACCTAAATTGGTTTATGAATAGCCTTCTCCAATAAACTGAAGAGGTCATCCAAATTCCCAATTATGTTGTTAAAATCATCTCTTAAGCTAGTAATTTGATCACTTATTTGGTTGCACCGAACAAGGAAAGGGTGAAGCTCTTCCTCATTCTCCTTTTCTTGATTACTTTATATAGTGATCAAATCCTATTCTTAAAGGTTTTAGTTAGAGTAAAAAGTTAGAAACATACCTGGACTAGGAATTCATTACCTTGTAGGAGGAGGTCATTTATCTCCTTGTGCAATTAGGAAGTATAATCCTATGTAGAATAGGACTATGGTGCAAGGAAGGAGAAGAGAAGAAGCATGCGGCTCACCTTGGCCTTCTTGCGGGCTGCTTGGGGCGCTGCCATCAAGTCTATGTGCTTAGGCAACAGCAGGCTGCCTTACTTCGCGGCTACCACGCAGCAGCAGCAGCAGCAGGCTGCCCCGCGGAAGAAGCCTTGCCGCTGGGACAGGCGGCCTCGCGGAGCAGCAGCAGGCTTGCTCCGCAGAGACAACAGCTACTTGCTGCTGTTAGCGGCCTGGGGTGCTGCTCGAGCAGCCTGGCTGGTGTTGCTGGGGTGCTGGGGCGGCCTCGCGCGCTGGTATGCTGGTGTAGCCTGGACGCTCTGTTGCAGCAGCAACAGGGCTGTTTCAACGGGCTGCTGAAACAGCCCTGTTGCATAGCAACAGGCTGCTTGTTTGCTGCCCATTATGCAGCGGCAGCAGGTCCTCGCGAGCAGCCTTGCGCTGCTTGCGGAAGGCTCCCCTATCGCGGCAGCAACAGGCTGCTATAGCATACAAAGCATCTGCAACGAAATTGAGGCATCTAGAAGCAGAAAGGATGATCTGCTCATTACTGTCTCGGATAACAACGCCCAATCCTGCTTCCCCTGTCGCACTACAGAAGGCAGCGTCTGAATTGATCTTGACCACCCCCACTGGAGGCGGAGTCCAGTTTGACTACCGAATAGAGGGCACTGAGCTTAGATCTGTCCTTCCACGAATAGAAGCTAGTTGCTCCAAAATTGAAGTAACCGAGAATTGCAGAGCAGAAGGTGACAAAGAAACCAGATCATATAGGACCTTATTTCTATTGTTCCAGATTAACCATAAGGTAATAAGTACCTTATCAAGTTGTCCAATTGAGGCTGCTTTCTCAAAGAAAAAATCCCAGAAATCTCCTCTTGAATCCCATTGATCCAAACTCGGCTTCACCCACGGGCCAACCTGTTCCCAGACTATCTCACTGAACTTGCATTTAAAGAAGACATGGAGGGCTGTTTTTACATGCTCCCCGCAGACATCACATCCTTGTGGAACATCCAGACCTTTAGAAAGAAGATTGTTCTTAATAGGTAGGATATTCCACACCAATCGCCAAGAGAAAACTGGATTTTGGGCATAACTTGAGAAGACCAGAGTAATTTCCAGGTTTGTTGTCTCAGCCCTTGTATTAATTCAGACCCTCGAAGAACATCCTTGGCCACATAATAAGCAGACTTCACTGTAAAATCTCCCAACCGAGTGCCATTCCAAATCAAACAATCACAAATTCGGTGTCTCGGAATTGCCAAAGTTAATATTCGATGGGCATCTTCTTCCTCAAATAAGTCTATCACAGTATCAATCCTCCACATTCGATTCTCAACATCGATTAGGTCCGAGACCTACAAGTTTGGCATATTATTTACATCTCTTGGACAAGGTCAATAAGATGGAGGTTTTGCAATCCATTTGTCTTTCCAAACATTCAAGTTCCCCTCCCCTACTCGAAAGCGAGTTCCTGCAAGAATCACCTTTCGACCTGATAATAAGCTTCTCCAGAGGAAGGAAGGATTCGATCCAATCTGAGCATGTAGAAAATTTCCTCGAGGGAAGTATTTGGCTCGAATCACTCGGGCACACAATGAATCAAGGTTTTGGATCAGTATCCAGCCTTGTTTAGCTAACAGGCTGAGATTGAAAGCTTCGAAATCCCGAAAACCCAACCCCCCATTTTGCTTTGATTTACACATTGATTCCCAATTTTTCCAATGGATTTTCTTCTTACCCGACGTATCACCCCACCAATATCCAGAGATCATCGAATTCAATTCATTGACAAAGGATTTGGGGAATTGGAAAACACTCATAAGGTAGACAAGGATCGCTTGAGCTATTGATTTGATCATTACAGCCTTGCCTGCTCTCGAAAACAACTTCGAATTCCAGCTATTAATTTTTTTCTTCAATCGATCTTTGAGGAATTGGAACTCTCGAGATTTAGATCTTCCAATCATGATAGGAAGACCTAGATATTTGTCCCTATCTAACACCCGTTGGATCCCCAAATAGCCCATCACCTCAGCCTTGATATTTTCTGGTGTGTTTGCACTAAATAATATTGAAGACTTGTCAATGTTGATCTTTTGGCCCGAAGCAACCTCAAATAGATTGAGCAAGGACAGTACCACATCACATTCTTTCTTTGAAGCTTGTAAAAATAGGATGCTATCATCTGCAAAGAACAAGTGGGATACTTTCGGAGCCGATCTTGATATAGAAATACCGTGGATAATTCCTGACCTGCTTGCGGCTGAGATCATGGAAGATAACCCTTCCATACATAAGAAGAATAAGTAAGGTGATAAAGGATCACCTTGTCTTAAACCTCTCGTAGGATGAAAACTCTCCCCTTGTTTATCATTCACCAAGACAGAATAAGACACAGTTTCAACACACTCCATTACCAAAGAAATCCACCATGCGGGGAAACCCATTACCCGCATAGTTTCTCGTAAAAAAGCCCATTCTACCCGATCATAGGCCTTACTAAGGTCCAGCTTCAATGCCATATGATTCTTGCGACCTCTTCTTTTGTTGCGCATGAAATTGATAGTTTCAAAAGCTATCATGGCATTGTCGTAAATCATACGTTTGGGCACGAAAGCACTTTGGTTTTCTCCAATTAAGTCTGGGAGAATTTCCTTCAATCTATTTGCAAGAACTTTAGAGGCAATTTTGAAAATTACATTACATAAGCTTATGGGCCGAAAGTCTTTAGCAGTTCTAGGTGAATTCACTTTAGGAACGAGGACAATATTTGTCTTGTTAACATCTGGCAAAGTTGTCCCATTATTCAAGAAATCAAGCACAAATTTGGTGACATCGTTGCCCACTACGTGCCAACAATGTTGGAAGAATGCTGGTGACAATCCATCCGAGCCTGGAGCCTTAGAGCTAGACATTTGGAACACCGCTTGCTTGACTTCCTTGGCAGTAAAACCTTCCTCTAAATGTACTCGCATGTCTTCAGCGATTCGCCCCTCCAAATGGTTAAGGACTTCTTGAATGTTGCTAAGGGTCGGGTTTGAAGAAGTGAAGATGTCTTTAAAATAGTCATTGAAAATATTTACAATTTCTTCAGGATCCTTGCAAACAGCGCCACACTCATCTTCTATACTGTCGATTACCTTCTTGCAATTTCTAGATGAAGCCACTGCATGGAAGTATTTAGTATTCTTGTCTCCATCTTTTAACCAATGTATTTTTGATCTCTGCCTCCAAAACAATTCTTCCTGATGTAATAAATTTTCAAGCTCTAATTTACACTTAAAAAATTCATTCTTTTCACCCCTTCTCCCCAAAGAATAAAGCTCTTCGAAATTTTTCTTTTTCAACTTGATGTTTCGCTGCAAGTTTCCAAATTGGGTCCTATTCCAATGGTCCAGCCCCTTACCACAAGCATTAATCTTTTCAACAATTCCTTTGTTACCAGTTGGCCAAACTTTTTTAATCACCGAATCAAAAGACTCATGTGCTACCCACATTTGTTCAAATTTGAAAGTTCTCTTACGATGCCGAGGAGTAATTTGTTTATCCGAAAATATCAACAACAAAGGCAAATGATCAGATTTAGAAGTAATTAGATGCCTCTCCATAGAGAATCCAAACCTTTCCCACCAATCCGGAGTTGCCATACTTCGGTCCAATCTCTCGAAAACTACTTCCCCATATTGTTTCCTGGACCAGGTCATTAAAGGGCCTTGCACCGGCAGCTCACGAAAATTACACTCAAGGATGACTTCATTGAATAACTTCATTTGTCTAGCAGGTCTCAAATTTCCCCCATCTTTTTCTAAATTAGAGGTTAGCTCATTAAAGTCCCCAGCACAAAACTAGGGTAAGGAAGATTGAGCCCGCAAATTCCTTAACAAAGACCATGATTCATGTCTCCTGGATGTTTCCGGTCTACCATGAAAGCCAGTAAAACGCCATTGGGTAGCTATATCCGAGCCAATAACAACATCAATATGGTAAAAAGAAAAAGATAGTAACGAAATACATTCATTTGCCATCCATAACAAAGCAAGACCTCCTGATCTACCTCTATTATCAACAGCAAAACAATAATCAAAACCCAAACGGGCTCTAATCCATTCCATTTGATTACTACTACGTTTTGTTTCAGAAAGGAAAACAAAGCAGGGCTTATTACATTTTATTAAATTAGCTAAATAATGAACTGAACGAGGCGCCCCAAGACCTCGACAATTCCAAACTAAGCAACTCATGGTGCACGGCAGAGATGGTTGCCACCCATCCCTGCCATTCCATTATCATCAATCCCCCCATTATCCTTCTTCTGCTCTGAGTCAGCTTCCTCATCACGATTTTCTTCAGCCTCTGACACCTCCATATCAGCCTCTCTAAAACGTTTCACTTTCCCACCCATAGAGTATAGGTAAGCTCCTGTAAAGCCAGTAGCCCTCTTCTGACCCACGCTTCCTAGGACTTCTTGACATAACAATCAACTGAGCCAGCCTGGATTGAGCGCGCCGTTTTTCTTCCACTTTCTAATTTTTCCTACCATCCGAGACCCCCGCCCCGAAGACAAAGGGAGAATCAGGGTCATATGATTCAACACTCTCCTCTGTTGCAATGTTGTTTTTAATACGAGAGGGACCAGAAGAGATAGCCTTTTTTGCATTTCCTCTTTGAAGACTAGTTTGCAAGCCCTTACCTTTTGATCCAGCATCATTAGCAATTGGGCCAGCAGAAGAATGCCCAATTCATGGGATAGTTTTGACGCCCCCACAACATTTGGCCCAATAGAATACTTACAGCCCGTGTTTGGAATAAGAGGAATAAACTCATCAGGAAAAGAGGAATTGTTAGAACTCTCCACATCATCCGCCACCTCCAACGCCCCGATTCTCGCCACCCACCCCCACCTAACGATTTCTCGTGAGAATTTGTTCCCATCCTCCTTAAAATCCCCTTTCTTGTGATCTCAACAGAATTACCCTCAAGCACGTTTTCACCCATCCCACGTTGCCCAGTATTTCCGGAACGTCCCTGTAAAATCGGTTGCTGCCTAACTGGATTCCCATTCATGCGGGAAACAATCTCACATGAAGCCTCTTCAAATTGTAATGCACGTGCCACCCTCTTGCCATACAGAGCTAGGCTGTCAACGTGATTTCGAACCGGTACCCCACCTCCGGTGAGGGATTTTGAGGGGACTGATTGACTCCCCGATGCTCCGTTGATCCCCATATCTCGGTCGGCTCTCAAAACAGGGGATAAAGATGTCCCCGAGCCCCCTCTTCTAAGGCTCGAAGCAGTTTCCTTTCCTGGGGTTGCAGGAGGAAATTCAGCTTTGAGGCTGCAAGTGTACTTCTTCTTAACAGGTAGATGGTTTTTCCTCAGTGAAACTGCCACTGGGCAATCATTATCAAGATGATCCAACAAACCGCAAACCCAACAGTAATCGGGTAATTTCTCATATCGGAAATCAACATACAATTCCTCAGAAAGGGCAGAAACTATGGTGCCAGCCTTGAGAGAAAGACTCAAATCCAACTGTACCCGGACCCTTAAGAAACGACCCCAGTCCTCGTCAAACTCAAACACGGGGCCAACTGTCTCACCAACTGCAACACCTATTTTTTCATTCATCATGTTAATTGGAAAACCATAGATTCGGAGCCAGATAGGACATACCTCAAACGTGATAGATTCAGGAGATTGAAATCCATCATACTCGTTCAGAGCCAGCAGTGCCTTGTTGAAAGACCATGGCTGATTCACAATTGCTTGGTCTTTTTCCAATTCATCCTCAAACTGGAAAACAAATAATCGGTCCCCAACCTCCTTCACTTGGAAGCCTGATTCGACTCTCCAGGCCTTGCTAAGCACCGTCTTCAAAGCTTCCAGATTAGGTTGCCTCTTTGACAGCAACTTACCGATAAGACTAAACCAAGACAAGGCCCCCTCTGGTTCCACAATCCAGTCTTGATCAATAATCACCTTCTCCTGGTTGCCTTCTTCTTGCAGGGACATTTTGGAGCATAAGTTTGACAACGTACCCGCCATTTGGAAAAGCTCGAAGGGATTCCCAAGGAAGTAGTCGCAGAAAGACAATGAAAATAATATGGAAAATAGCCACCACAGCCAGCAATACCAGTACAAAATTTTGGCCAAAGTAACCCTTTATTAAATCCATTCCAGATCGTTAGAAATTGAGATTTGTAAAATAAATCTGAATATGATATCTCGCAAATTATGGGATAAAATTTTGTGGAGAAAGTGAATGATTTAAATGAAAAGAAACGGTTGAAAGAGGATAAGGCAAAGTTGTTAAGGGATTGAATCAATTTGGATATTTTTAGTTTAGGGAGCTTGTACTGATGACAAGAAAAAACCTTCACTTCTGGAAGGAGATAACTCTCACTGAAGGAGAGAGGAGATGCAGAGAGAAAATTCCCCATCAAGAACATAAGCCTATCCTCCCTTTTATTCCTTAAACAATTACCTCTTGATCCAGTTTGATAATTACCCAAGAATAAAGCATTAAGATCTAGTAATTTACAAGCACAATGGGCAATTAAAAATTGGTCAAAGATTCTTAAATCCCTTGGAAGGAAGATTTTTCGCTTCCAATTGCTACCAAACAATTAAATCCGAAGATCCTTCAAGATTTTAATTTAGCTAATGCTACTTAATTTATCAAGAAAGTGCGCGCTTCAATCAATCAAAACAAACAACATAGAATTCATGCAGAGATATTAAGAAATACCCTATTAATTTTCATATAAAAACACAAAATCTCACCATGATATAAGTCAAGAGATCAATTAAATTCTACATTGGAGAAAAGAAAAGGATTACTCACTCATGAATTGAGTGAGCACCGAAAGAATAAGAAGAAAACTTACACGACTTGAAGGGGAGATCCCCCTCTTGAATAACCTAGGGTTGCCGCCCCTCTCTATGCAAAGAGAGGGTGGCGGCACCCTAGCCCTAAAACTAGAAGAAAAACTAGAACTAGAAGGGAAAAAGAAGAAGAGAAAATTATGTGTACGTGGGTATGTGATTTGTGTTACAGGAGGTGACTATTTATAGTGGAAATAACCTCCAAGACTCCAAGTCTAAGTAGGAAAGGAGTCTATGACGTTTTTGGGTCTAACTTAGACTCTAAGTTAGATTAAAAGTCTTCCTAGAGTAGAATCCAAGTCAAAATAGGATCCTGAAATTTTGTTGAATTCGTGTAGGGACTTCAACGTCATTTTTGGGCTTGAAGATGACAGAACTGGGTCTTGGACTTCTAAGGAAAGTTGTAGATCTCGGAGTTAGCTTTCTAACGCCTACTCACGGGCCTAAAACGGACATCTGAGCAGAAAGTTATGATTTTTCTACCGAGACTGCGCTAAATCCTAATCTTGTTAGGACTAGAAGCGGGAATATGCGGGAATTGGATATTTCCTTGGATATAGGAGGCACAAATTGGGATTTTAATTCCAATTATGAGCTTATATGGGCTGAGTATTATCCCATATAAAATATCCAAAATTCCAAAGCTTCCGGGCTTCTTCATGGCTTGTCTTCAATCCTTCGCAATTAAAACTCCAATCTTCAATTCTTGCCTCTTGAGATAATTCTTCAATGATCTTCAAATCTTCAAATTATCTTCAATAAATCTTCAATCACGAACTTCGAATCTCCAAATCCATACTCAAAATTGCTAAGTCCATATTTGAGTAAAAAAGTCATCAAAATAGCTCCAAAAAGAGTGAAAAACTACAAGTTTCCACTTTTCTTGTCTTCAAGACCTAAAAACACAAATACTTACAAAATAAGGTTAAATTCCACATAAAAATAGTAAAAAGCATAGGAAAATAATCATAAAAATAGGGTTAATTTTGTCTCGATCAACTATGCTTTCACAACTAATTAATATTCATTATTATTTACTTATTTGTTTTCAATGAATATTTTTTGATTTTCTTATTATTTAAAGTTATTTAAATATTTTTATTCACACACGTTGAGCCATGTGCAACGCACGTAAAAATGAAAACTAGTTATATAAAAAGTATAATTGCTACCTGCTCATCAACGAAGATCAGTTTGGTCCACGACATTTCTTAGTGGAATATTTCTCCTTTGTTCCTTTACGGATTAAAAGCACCTTAATAGTCCAATTTTGTTGTGATACTTCTAAATCACAAATATTCGAAAGACATATTCTGAAACAAAAATTAGAAAATATAATTAAGAAATTAAAATTGAAAATTGAAAATTATTTTTGAGAATAATAATCGTATATAGGCTTACACTAAATACCCTAAGTACAAAGCATTAGGCCATAAGATTGGAATAAAATTAGGATTCAAGGACAACCAAATATTATATTACATATAGCTGCGAAAAATGTACCAAAAAAAATATAAAAAACGAAAAATGGAATAAAAAAGGATAAATTAAACTTGAAATTTTAAATTTATAGGGAACATTAATATAAAAATAACTAAGAAATTAAAATTGAAAATTGAAATTTAGAGAAAGTTGCTAACAGTAGCATTTTTAGAGAGCTTCTAAAAACAAAACTTAGATTCATGCTTCTAGTGAAAAACTCGCAAAAGCTGATTACATTACACTTGCTAGAAGAATTGAATCTAAACAACCTGATATTATTAAAATAAAATAAATTTAAAAATTGTTTAGTCTTCAATAACGATAAGAACCAATAAATGTTTCATCTATGTTTACCGCATTTGCACAAAATTTAAATTAAGAAAATTCTAACCATCAATCATCAGCAGATTAAAGAAAAGAGTAGATAATTTACAGGCTTACACTAAACAGTAAAATTAAATAAGGGACAATTTAAATATGAGAATTGATGGGAACATTAATATAAAAATAATTAAGAAATTAAAATTGAAAATTGAAATTTACAATCGTGTATAGGCTTACACTAAACAGTAAACATATATGTTGACTCCATGTGTTTTTGATGATAATAAAACATTCTCTTTATTTAAGTCTAACAAAGCTCCTAAGTGTGCAGGTACAATATTAGCATATTATTGATTGCACTAACAGCCTTTCTAGATGCCTTGCTTGAAGATTTTAAGAATCTCATTGAAGGACTTAAAGATATAGACTTGAAGCTTCATAGGAGAGGACTCCATGATCAATATATTAAGGGAATATGAAGCATGAAGAAGGTCAATGAGAGATTGAAGTGGAATAGAAAGGAAGTCAAGCAAAGCAAGATGTGACTGGATTGGATACCTTATGAATTACTAGCTTTCTCATCAAAGGCTTAATGGATTTAAATTGGAAGCTTCATCAGTGGAAGAATGGAATTAATATTTTGAAAATACATGAAGCATGGAAAGAAGAATGAGAAGCTTAGTATGAAGTAAATGGTCCAATCGTGATTGCCTATGTAGACGAGACTAATGCTACAACTATGAAAATGAAGATTGGTTAATGGAAGCATAATTAAAATATTCAATACATTGGCAATGAACAGTGAGTTCTGGAATGCAAAGAGTCTGGATCATGTTAGTGGGATCATCAACACATTTGGTGGAAGAAGAACTTTAAAGAAGATTCCAACATGACATTGAACGCATCAATTGTAGAGTCATGGTAATTAACATGGAAATACAATCAGAAGACATAGTCCCAATGCACTCAGCATGAAGAAAGTCTACACCAATTTCTGATGGAAATTTATGCAAACATTAGTGGGACTAATTGGAGCACAAAAATTAGTGACATTAATTGACTGTTTGACAAACTGTATTTCAGCCCAGAAAATAACAAAATAACGGCTAATTCGTTGTCAGTCGCACCAGAACGGTCTGAAACGACTAGAAACGAGTTCCAATGATGTAGAAGCATGGAGAGACAATATGTAGAGGGTAGAACTTAGCCAAACTCTCCAAAATGGCCTTTAAACCAAGAATTCTTCACTCTTATCATTTTCCCTTGGTTTTTGGCTTGAGGTTTAGTGTGTTTATAGTCTATATTTTTATGTAAACCTCTTAGAGCTTAAATTGTGTAATGAGATCAGTTTAGGATCATTGTACACATCTTCCCTTTGTATTAGGTTGAGTTAGAGAGTGTTGGGAAGACACTCAACAAGCTAGGGAGCTTGGGTATGGAACATGAGATTTGCTCAACATGTAAAGGCGTGATGAAGTCCCGTGAATTTCATTGAAAAGGCGTGATGAAGGCCCGTGAACTTCATTGAAACGGTGTGATGAAGGCCCGCAACTTCATTGGTTGTAAGAGCTTAAATGGCTCGGTTGTGTTGGCTTGGTGGAGGCATTTAACTTCATCGGTTTGTGGATTGGTTGAAATCCTTGGTGGGAATAGCCAAGGTAGAGGACGTAGGTCATGGAGGACCGAACCTCTATAAATGAGCTTGCATTGTCTACTCTCTAAACCCTTAAGTTGAATTCTGCTCTCACTAAAAGCTTCAACAACTCTATCCTTTCTCTTATTTGTTGAGTCTTTCCTTATGTATTTTCCTACTCAAACACACCTCTGCCTTGAAGAGTTTCCTACCAAACCACTCATTTCTTTATCCTCTAAAGACTTCAAGTTACACTCCTAATCATACACAAACCTTCATGATTGATGTTCAACTCAGAATCAATGCCACTGGAAGATTATAGAATCTGCTGTCGTTTTTATTGTATTGCTCGCACTAACAGCAGAGGCTTGAATTAGTGTCACTAAGTACAGAAGCTGCTGTCATCATTCTTGTTGAATTGTCGCAGAAGCTTCAAGAGTTTTTGAAGAAGTGCTATTCACTCCCCTCTAGCACTGCCCTACGGGACCAACAAGTGGTATCAGAGCCGGTCTCTTGGTGAATTGGGATTAACATCCTGAAAAGTGATCAAATGCATCAGACTGATGGGACTAAAGGTTAGGCAGTTGCTCTTTCTCCTCTCTTCGATGGCTCTAATTACCAGATATGATTAATGTCATCAGTATCAAGAGATGGATTATTGCTACTCATTGTCCAAGTGTGTTCAGTTTGTGAGAGAATTGGATGACACTTGTGAATGCTTACTTATGGAAGAAAGAAAGGGGTTGATCTAAAGGTATAAAGCACTTGAGTGAAAAGTTGGATTTCTAAGTCATGAAGATGAAGATATTGATGGAGAAATAGCTTTGGTCACTAGAAGATACAAGAAGCTACTTGAGAGGAAATGGCTAATGAGCAAGGGCAATAAAATTCAGCTCAATGTCAGTGGAAGCAATCTGGACAGATTAGGTCTTGAAGCTCTTTGAAATGAAATGATACTCTCAAGAGGAAATGGGGACCATGGTGTTACCTCCAATTCTGTAATGAATCCAGAAATGGAAGCAAAGGTCGAGGTAATATCTAAACTACTCAACCTTCAGTTTGGTAAATTATAAGATGCGTATAATAGTCCTTTTACTGATTTTATGATCTAGGCATGCCATGGAATTCTTTGTTTATGAATGCATGCTATATTTTTGTATTTAGTGAGAGTAAAAGAGAATATGCTATTGCTCTGATTAAACAGAAACTTGCTGCTAGCATGAACTCTTATTGATTATGTCTTTAACATGTCAACTTGAACTGTATGATCTGATTAACGTGTTAAAGCATGATGTTACTGACTGATTACATCAATATGAGAATATTTGTGCATTTATTTTTCACATGTGCTAACTAATCCACAAGGACCCACCAAAGTATGGGTACCTAGAAGCCCAAAGAAGATATTTGTGGTTGTAGGTTGAGAGTAATAAATGTAGAAACATTTGAAGACTCAACCAAGAAAGAAAGCAGTGCGATTACCTAATAAGGAGACTGCTCAAAGCACACGATGAAGGACTCCTCCAACAACTTGATAAGAAATGAAGATAGTGTGAACTCTTAGTGATAACTCCAAAGGAGAAATTCATGGAATTGACACTGGTGGTAACATTTCTAATTTCTTAATTAAGTTTGATATCTTGAGCTTAATGAATATTCTAATTGTTTAATGATTGTGACATGATATATTCTTTGATTCTCATGTATACCTTGTTGTTGGCACTAACATGAACAATCTCATATTCATTGGCAAAATGTTTGAAAATGCTTATATCATTTTTCCTAATGATCTTGTTTTGAAAAATGAAACCATTTTGTGTGGCCAATGATATATGTGATAGTTGGTTGTGGTAAAAGAGACTAGTACATGCATACTTGAGCTATATTTCAAAATCTTTGGAAAATAAAGTCATTGGTTTATCAAAGTATCATTTTAGAAAAATGACATCTTGCTATGCATGTTTATTTGGAAACAAGTTCAAAAATCCTTCTGTTTGAAAAATAGTCTCACTAGTTTAGCCACTGCAACTATTGCATATACACTTGTTTTAGTGGGAATACAAGTCATATGAATTTGTAATTGTTAATGATGACTCTTGGTTTGTTTGAGTTTATTTTGTGATCACAATATGATGCTATTGATGTCTTTATTATTCATACAATTGAACTTTATTAGCAAGATATCTTTAGTAATAGAAGAGTCTGCTTGCACTAATTCTGGAACTAATAGTGCACAAGAGAAAGGTTGTGCTTACATTGATGATGTAGGAATTTCAGTTGCAAGCATGAGAGATAATGCTTGAAAGCATAGATGAAAGAATGATGGAAAAGAAGGATGATGCAACTATGGAGACATATTGAAAATCATCCTAAAGTGCTAACAATTGGAGATCCAAGTGAAGGAGAAAACCAAGAAATGCTTTGGGGACACTTGTGAACATGTTGCTTTCATTTCACAAGTAAAACTAGTGAGCTATATGGTAGGTGAACAAGAAGAATGCTGGACATTGGTAACAAATGGTTGTTTCTTGCACTTGCTTTTGGATTTTAAATTTTATTTTAATTTGTGCAAAGTGCTTTTTTTAAACGCTTTTATATCAAAACGTTTTTATGAAACAACCTCTAATTTTGTTTTTCAAAGTTCTGATTGAAATGTTTTCAAAAAGGAAGTGTTGATAATTTCTTGTTTATAAAAGAGAGATTTATTTATTTTTATGCATTTATGATTAATTGTATCATCTTTAGTGTCACTGGTGAAAAACTTTGTGAGATTGTTTTGCTATAAGATGCAAAGTGAGTTAGGGATGGGCATGACTGAAGAGGTGAACTTCTTGGATTGCAAAGCAAATGCTGATAAGAAGGATTCTTCATCAACCAAGCTAAATACACTAAGGAGATGCTTGAGAAACTTGAAATCAAATAAGAAAATCCATTGAACTACTCCATTATACTTGACAATGTTGAAAAAGAAAAGGATGTGAGTCATTATCTACATTGAGGTATGACCAGACCAATCATTTACTTAATGCAGAATTTAGTGTATGCTTGTGTGCTAGACTTGCTTGATGCAAGATTCTGCTTTTGCTCTCTCAAATACTGTTGAGTGTGTTGATGTCACTAACTGTCTTGCTAAATTTCTTTGATTGGTGCAGCAATTGAATGAATTTAGTTAGATTATGCTTATTGATCTTATCTTTTGTGACAACACTCATGCCATAACATCATGAAGATTCATGTTCATATCCACTAAGCATATTGTGTTTAACATGCTTTTTATTGAGAGATATGCTTGAAATTGATGTTAGAATGGTTTGTTGATATGCTTTGCATTTATTGGCTGATATTTTCACAACTTTTTTAAGGAACATGTGTGCAAGATTAGAATTATGCTGTTAATGATTATTGATAATATTATTTGATTTATCTTGCTTGATTCTCATTGTTCCTTGGATATTGATGATGCATTGACCATGATTGCATAATCATTGAAAATTGAGTTTTTCCATGAGTTTTTAGTTTTTAAGATTTTTGTTTTTCTGGAAAAACTCTCAAAGTTTGATGGTTCTTTAAAAGTAGTTTTTAGCTAAATATATAAATTATGCTGTCAACTGTTAGTGTCACTATTAACATGTTAATATAGTCTTAGTATATATTAGCTTCAAAATATGAAACTGGTTTTCAAACTCTCTCTCTCTCTTTATTTTTTTAAAATGATCACTTCCATCTTTTTCCAAACAATGTTCTCCAACATAATATTTGAAAACTTTTCACTTGATTTCATCATGATTTATTACATTCCATCATTCATCATCATTTTAGCATCAATTGTTCTCAAGTTACTTATATCTTTCTTGTCTGCCAATTCCCTCAGTGAGAGTAAAGCTGAAAAATTGGGAAATCAGTGAAATCAGAGGCGAAGACAAGAATGAGTATGAGGAAGGCAATGTTGAAATTTTTGAAAATCTTGGTAAGAGTTTTAGTTAAAAGATGTCATTGGTAGAGTGAAACGTGGCGCCAAGAAACCTAGTACTTTAACGGTTAAGAGTTGAGAAAGGTTCTTGGGAAAAAGAAGGAAATGTGCAAGAAAGAACATCATTACATTGGTTGGCAGTGGAGAAAAAGGTTAGAGCCAAACTTAGTGTGAGGATGCACTTTGTATGGCATTATCACCCTTAAGAAGATGTACCTTGGAGCAACAAGATGGGACTAAAGTGTGCAAAGTGGTTAAGAGAAGGGAACTGATCAGCCTTGCTCTATGCTGTACTTAAAAGAAGTTGTTGTAATCTCAAGTAATTCCTTACTTGTCACGATGTTTTGTGTGACAATATTTATGGATATGAGAACTGACGTTATTAGTGACACTGGCATCATTGATTTAAGTGAGATACTTGGGATAAGAAATAGGTTCAAGAGAACTTCAAGGATTAGATAAGTTTGAGAAGGGTTAAAAAAAATCCAAGTTAGTCGTGAATGATGAATGGAATAATAGTTCATCCCACTATACTTCGATCTGCTCAGATTAGTATGATAATCCAACCACTTATCATTGAAAGTGGGAAGGGAAAAGAAGAAAATGATAGGGAGCAGAAAAATCAGTAGACTAAAGAAAAGTGGACTGAAGACCAAGAGTGCTCCAAAGAAGAATTTCTCACAAGCTTCCATCAATACTCAGTGGCACTAATGACGAGTCTATTGATTTTGTTGAAGAACCAAACTTTGGAAAATGAATTGTTAGATAAGAGTTGATCGAGTGGCCTTGAGAAAAATATGATGTTACTTTATGAGTAAGAGATGCATGCATTTACATTTACATTATCATTTTGCACTCTTACATGACTTCCCTTGCATGATTAGCTATGCTTTGATTGTGAATATCTTAAATGCCCTGTGTTTTTGAGCTTAATGCATATATTCAGGGGGAGCATTGTATGTTTCTGTTTTGAGCTTATTGAGTTAGTATCTTTATGTTTTACATATTGATTCTTTGGATGAATATTATCTTAATTCTTATATATTTTCATAGTTTGTGTGCTTTAATTTTTTATCATGAGACTCCACATCTATGAATGAAGCTCTTTTGTCCTTGTTAAATATCTTTAGATGAAACATTTATGTGAGAGTACATTGAGCATAAATTCCATATCCTCTTTGCATGATGAGCTTATTGAATATCTTGTGTGATTAAGTAGATTTGTGTGCTTACATGTTATATCTTTTAAAGTCTCTCGTCTTCAGTATTCTGAACTTTATGCTTAAATGTCTTATTTCCTTAAGTTCAGTTGTGATTAATTTTTTGTGCTTTATTGACATATCCTAATGAATGAATGCTTGAGCTTATTGCATATCATTTGTTATGAACATACTTATGCTTGAATGCCATCTATGTTGAGTATGTTTACTATATTCTGTAATTCCCCATTGTGCTTGATTGTTTTATCCCTTGAGTGCATGATTTTAGGGGGAGTAAGACTAATAGCTTGTATTGAGTATTTTGTGCTATTAATCAGACTAATTGCATGTCTGCGCTTAATGAGACTATGTCTAGCATGTTTACCAGCATGACATAAAGGAAACTTTATGGCATGCGGGTTGGGGTCACATGGGTTGATGAATTGACTACACAAAAGGGGAGCTTAAAGCTTAATGCAAAGACTGATAGAGCAACTACCTTGCAAGTCAAATTGGTATCAGTATTTTTATTCACCCCCTTCTAGCATTTAGTGGGACTATTTTTGCAATATTTTAGGATACCATTAATTGCTTGCTGTGATAATTTTTGGAGAATCTCACTATCTCTTATGCATATATGTTTTATCTTTATGAGATATGTGTGTGTTTTGGCTGCTATTTTGTTCATATTTCTATATCTTTTTGAGTGGTAATCCTTCCTTTTTATGATTATGACAAAAAGGGGGAGAAAATATGTGTGCTTGAATTGAATATCTCTTGTTTGCTTTTAACTTTTGAACTTGGTGTGAGCTTTAGAATGAACTTAGGAAAGCTATATGAATTGCTTTAATGACTTAACACTTCAATTCAAGGAGTGTTTTGTCATCATCAAAAAAGAGGGAGATTGTTGACTCCATATGTTTTTGATGGTAACAAAACATTCTCTTCATTTAAGTCTAACAAAGCTCCTAAGTGTGCAGGTACAATATTAGCATATTATTGACTACACTAACAACCTTTCTAGATGCCTTGCTTGAAGATTTTAAGAATCTCATTGAAGGACTTAAAGATATAGACTTGAAGCTTCATAGGAGAGGAGTCCATGATCAATATATTAAGGGAATATGAAGCATGAAGAAGCTCAATGAGAGAATTGAAGTGGAATAGAAAGGAAGTCAAGCAAAGCAAGATGTTACTAGAATGGATACCTAACGGTTTACTAGCCTTCTCATCAAAGGCTTAATGGATTTAAATTGGAAGCTTCATGAGTGGAAGAATGGAATTAATATTTTGAAGATACATGAAGCATGGAAGAAAGAATGAGAAGCTTAGTGAGAAGTAAATGGTCCAATCGTGATTGCCTATGTAGATGAGACTAATGCTACAACTATGAAGATGAAGATTGGTTAATGGAAGCATGATTCAAATCTTCAAATACTTTGGCAATGAACAGTGAAACATGGAATCCAAAGAGTCCGGATCATGTTAGTGGGATCATCAACACATTTGGTGGAAGAAGAAGCTCAAGCTAAATTCTTTAAAGAAGATTCCAACATGACATTGATCGCAACAATCGTAAAGTCATGATCATTAACGTGGAAATACAGTCAGAAGACTTAGTCCCAATACATTCAGCATAAAGAAAGTCTACACAAATTTTTGATGGAAATTTATGTAAAAATTAGTGGGACTAACTGGAGCACAAAAATTAGTGCGACTAATTGACTGTACAGACAGACTTTGACAGACTGCATTTCAGCGTAAGAAAACGACAAAATAACGGCTAATTCGTTGTCAGTCACACCGGAACGGTCTGAAACGGCTAGAAACGGCTAGTTTTCTATTTCTTCATATATATACAAGTTCAAATGATGTAGAAGCATGGAAAGACAATATGTAAAGAGTAAAACTTAGCCAAACTCTCCAAAATGGCCTTTAAACCAAGAATTCTTCACTCTTATCATTTTCCCTTGTTTTTTGGCTTGAGATTTAGTGTGTTTATAGTCTATATTTTTATGTAAACCTCTTAGAGCTTAAATTGCAATGAGATCAGTTTAGGATCATTGTACACATCTTCCCTTTGTATTAGGTTGAGTTAGAGAGTGTTGGGAGACACTCAACAAGCTAGGGAGCTTGGGTATGGAGCATGGGATTTGCTCAACATGTAAAGGCGTGATGAAGGCCCGTGAACTTCATTGAAAATGCGTGATGAAGGCCCGTCAATTTTATTGAAACGGCTTGATGAAGGCCCGCAACTTCATTAGTTGTAAGAGCTTGGATGGCTCGGTTGTGATGGCTTGGTTGTGATGGCTTGGTGAAGGCCTTTAACTTCATCGGTAGTGGATTGGTTGAAATTCTTGGTGGGAATAGCCAAGGTAGAGGACGTAGGTCATGGAGGATCGAACCTCTATAAATGAGCTTGCATTGTCTACTCTTTAAAACCCTTAAGTTGAATTCTGCTCTCACTAAAAGCTTCAACAACTCTATTCTTTCTCTTATTTGTTGAGTATTTCCTTATGTCTTTTCCTACTCAATTACACCTCTGCCTTGAAGAGTTTCCTACCAAACCACTCATTTCTTTATCCTCTAAAGACTTCAAGTTAACACTCGTAATCATACACAAACCTTCATGATTGATGTTCAACTCAGAATCAGTGCCACTAGATATTACAGAATTTGCTCTCATTCTTATGTATTGCTCGCACTAACAGCAGGAACTTGAATTAATGTCACTAAGATTTTACAGAAGCTTCAATCGTCATTTACACTAATAGTAGAAGCTTAAAGAGTTTTCGAAGAAGTGCTATTCACCCCCTCTTGCACTACCCTATGAGACCAACAATAGATGTATCATTTATACTCTTACTCTTACATGAGACTGCACTTCATGCTTTATTGGACATAGAAGTTAAAATCTTAAATCCAATTCTCTTAAATTCAAGTTAACAAACATAAATATAATATAATTCTACCCACAAGTCAAAAGTATATATATCACAACATTAATAGTACAAATATCAAAATTGGTTAAATTGACTAAAATTGGGCATGATGTCACAGTGAATACATGTTGTATCACATTGTTTTCGTTGTCTATAAGTTTTGTTTTTTGAGAAAAGATACGTCTTGTCAAGTAATGGGTGACTCTTAACTTATAAGTCACATATCAATTCTTGAAGATCCACTGTCCACATAATGTAGATAGTCTAAGATTTGGAAAAAAATGCATGTTCCCATTCGCTAAGAAAAAGACCCTTATTTTTGAATCACAATTCAACCCTTAACTCTATATAGTTGTATCATTCTCTTCCTTATCTCTGGTAATCACATACGAAAGTGTTTGATACCCAAACATGCCTTCGTATATATATCAAATATAAGATGATTTTAAGAAAGAAATATATCCCGGAAAAAGAAGCGAGTTAAGGCCACGATAGTGGAAGAGCATGAGCATCTATGACCAAATGAGCAATTAGGAATGGCATAATTAACGGGTACAGCAGGCAATCTATGTCGAACAATGTGGAGGCCGAAGAGAAAGGCACGAAACAGTTCCCTGCTACGCATTTTCACAAACAATATTTCAGGTGTTCGACACGTATGGCACATGGCACCCTCGAATGATTCTAAAAACTCCAAGCAGAGCTTGACACGTGTTATGTCAAATTTGATTGATTGACATCTTGAATGGGAATTTTGGGGGAGGTTTTTCTTTTCCTTTTTATTTTTTTGGTTTATGGGATGGGATCAAAAGTTTGAAAGCTAGTGAATCTCATCATAATGCCCTTTTTGAATGAAAGTATGAAGTATGACGTTAAGTTTTTATCCCTTTCTTTTCTTTGCAGAGTTTTGAGAAACTTGGTAATACAGGTGTCGAGATATCTTTTGATGAAGGTCAAGAAAAGCCAACAAATCTCCCTCCCTAGTGAACCACGCACTATTGTTTTTATTGCATAACTTCGAGCATCCAATTGTTGATATCATTTGTTCATGTTCAACTAACCCTAGTACTTTTTTTTTTTTTGAGATAAACCCTATTACTTTTAGCATTCTAAGTCTTAAGTCTTAAATTTATTGAATCTTATGAAGTTGGTTAGTGGTTACTGTGGAAACAAATGGATAAACCTTGATTGAAATTTTTTTGTTAATTACTTACTATAGTGTTCTAAGTATAATGATTAAGGCACTAATCAAGTCTAGTTTTAACTCTAATACCAAACTCAAAAAAAAAAAAAAAAAACTCTAATACCATGAATTTGTTAGGAAAACCAAAATCGAACTTTGTCTTAGAAAAGGTTTGTTACATAACTCATATACATGTTGAACAACAATTGAGCTCCAAAATGAAAGATCTTGATTTTATTTTATTTGTTGGATATAATTATGTCACCATTAATATCTCTTTTTGTAATGTAGGACGTGTCTTGCTAACATGTAAAATTTCACAAATGAAAATGTGATTAGGTGACAAAATTTTACCATGATTAGACTGAATGATTTTAAGTTGTTTCAATTAACTTTCGAGTTTAAATCATTTCATATGTTTCAAATACATTGAATTCAATTAACGAAAGGGGTTTTGTTTTTGTTTTTTGTTATTATTATTATTATTGAGAATTGGAGTATAACAAAATTAATAAGTGAAATCTATAGTATTTTTTAAAGAAGTTTTAGTAAAAAAATTAACAATTGGTCTTAAATTTGGTATTATGAAGTCGAACTTTTCAGGAGCAGATTAAGTTCATTTTGCCACACCTAAATTATTTCAAAAGCATTGAGAAAAAATATATCACTTCTACTCAATTTAGTAATCTTTGGTGCACTTATTGGCAAACCCATACTTGAAAGACAATTAGATAACTTTTTTTTTTTTTTTTTGTGTGTGGTTGAAAAGGACAACTCTCCTAAGTCCTAATCACTTAACTTATCAGAATGAAGCAAGAAAGAAAAAAGGAAGAAGTATGATAGGCTATGCAAAGGGGAGCAATTTTTCGTGGATGAACCATTGGGATTAAGGACATTGACATGTGGGGTTACTTAACCTCAACATTTCCACTTTCAGTCTCTACCTCCCATACTCTCCCACTTATTTAACAAGAACGAAAATGCTTTTGGCTCAGTCTATCAATTTGCTGATATCACTCCAAGAAAAAGAAAAGTGGTTTTTGGTGACATGATATCTTGTTCCTTTTTTTTTTCTTTTTTTTCTTTTTTGCCTCATTACCATGTGTCCATCTATGCGAGACCTGATAAGAGCCTCAAAATATGATAACTACTATTAGGAAGTTTAACATATTATTACTATTTCCAACCATTGAATTTGAGAAAATAATTGCTGAGAAGTTATATTCTATAATGAATTGAGCCGACTTAAATAGAATTTGTCCTAAATGAGTTAAACAGGCATGGATATTTGTATACAAGAACTTCCATGAGCAAAAAATCTTGGCCGCCTCCTCTTTTCTCTCCCCTTAAGTTGTTTATTACCATTTTTTTTTCTAGTGCTTTTGTTTACCCCTCATCCCCTTGGGCCTTGGTTGACAGACCGACGGGAGGAGGATGAGCTTTATTTTTAGTTTTTTTTATCTGCTTAATTTCAATAAAATACTCAGATCTTTATATGGTTTGTTTTTTGAGTCAATTTTGTCTATTTGTTGCCTGAATCTTACAGTTAATTTGAGGACTACCGATCTTCTCTATTAGGATGAGTAGTAAAATTGTGTTGTTTTTATTTTTTGTGTCACATAAAAGATCTGTCATTCAAATCCATAACTTTCCTATCCCTACTGAAAAAGTCTTATTAAAAAAAAAAAAAACAAGCGAAAGCAAGGGAGTGTTGAAGTGCTAGACATGCTAAAATTATCACATGGTTTTAGACAGATGGTTGGGTTTTCCATTGAGATTCATTGACGTGAAAAAATGGTTACATAGATTTGCTAAAGTATTTTCAAGCATGAAGGGAAGACATTCGGAAGAAATGATTGTAATATTCAGTATGGAGTTTGTGCTTACGTTTATACAAGGGTTTATATATAGGGTTTATATATAATACACTGTCAGTGGAATTTAGCAGACTGTACAAGCGGGTCTTGAAGGGTGACATGTGTCCCCTAGGGACTAGATCGAAATATTTAAAATTAATTAATTCAGAAAATGGACATGTGTCAATTCCACAACCCGCTTGTGGAGTCCAAAATTTACACCGTGTATCAAATAATTACCCTTTATATAAATAAATGAACATTTTTTTGGCCAAAAAATAAATGAACATTTAATATGTTTTTTCGTAAAAAAAAAAGTATGGATATTTGTGATTTACTCGAAACAAAGATTAAAAAAAGAAATTGCCAAACCTTACAAATGGAGATTACCATGGAAAATAAATTTCAAAGCCCATTGTTGAGATGACAGGCCATGGTTTTGAAGATTTAACTTTTCGGAAGCTTCCTTTAGGCCTAAGCCCAATCATTATAGGCTGGCTCAAAGAGAACAAGTTAGTATCTTTTATTAACTCCCCTAGAAAAGTCCTACCCAAGAACAATTTTCAATTATGGGGCATCATCCTTCCTCAGAGAAGGACAACCAAAGCAGATGGAAGAGTGTCTTAATCACATCACATTGCCTTGAATAAGGCAGCAAATCAAGGAAAATGCATTACTTGATTCGATTCACATCTTCATCAATTTATTCTTTAATTATTACTAGAGTGGACTACAAAGTAGTTCCTTCTGCCTGATTTTTCACCTCTCATTTTGCAGATCAAAATCAAATCCCACCATTTTTTCTTTTTCCAGACAGCCCATAGTATAAGATAGATAACTTAGCAAGACAAAGTAATGTAAATGTAATGTAAACCACAAATTTTAAAGGAAAATATGGTTCATTATCATTGCTATTCAATCAGTTACAAATCTGATTTCCATTAAACCAAAAGAGAAAATGCCCTAAAATAAAAACAAGGGTTCCATGATTACAGATCAACCAAAAGGGAGAAATTAAGATAAAAACAAAGAAATTAAGAAGAACCCATTGGAAGAAAAACTGTAAAAGGGGTTTGGCAGGATCATCCGGAAGCGTAGATGTGAACTCCAATGGCAATACAAAAGATGGTAACGAGACCAAAGTAGATAATAGCATGGACAACAATGGAGGCTCCACTGGTTTGCATGTTCCCAAACTCGACAACCTTGTGCCTGCCTGGTATCTGAAACAACAGTCCTGGAGTCAACAACACGAACAGCACTGTTGCTACTAAGACGGGTCCCCAATCTGCCATTACTTGTTTGCTTTTTCAGCCAGGAAAATGAAGGAAGGGGAAAGTAGTAGTAAAGTACAAAAGAGAAGTGAAAAGTTCTGGAATGAGAGAGTAAAGTAAAGAAGATGATAGATTTGAGGGCAGAAAAACAAGAAGACAAAAATGAGACAGACTTGCTTCCTGGGCGGTTCTCGGGTGTCGTGTCATTAGCGATGGAACGTGTGAGCACTGTCCGCTGGTTTTGTTTTCTGATCCAACGGCTGCAATTATCTTGGTTTAGACTGTAATTAATTGGCAGGAGAAATCAACGAATTAAAATTTATGATAAATTAATGGTGAAATTATTTGGTGGGATTCATTTAACATATCAATGTTCGTGGAAATTACCACAAAATCGAGATGTGGCATCCCATAATTACAAATTGATATTCTCTCCGTCTCATATTATTTGTCTTATTTTTTTTCCACAGATATTAAGAAAATCAATCAATTTGTTAAATTTTATAGACTTTTTACCTATTCTACCCATATTACCCCTTTCTCTCTCCCATTATCACACTAATATATTTACGAGAAAAATTAAATTGTCAAGAAGACAACTACATTACTGCTATTAACATCTGGTTTCCATCTCATAAATCTTGATTGAATCCAATTCTCAAGTAAAAATTTCTTCCCACCAAAACTAAAATTCCCACCAAAAATCGTTGATGTTTAACAATCTTAAAACTCAAATGTTTAACAAAATATTCATTCTCAGAAAAAAATTTTCTACTTAAAA